>JBCEWB010500906.1:0-19206 GCA_039654565.1 Peronia peronii | reverse complement strand
ATGTATGTATGTATGTATGTATGTATGTATGTATGTATGTATGTATGTATGTATGTATGTATGTATGTATGTGTATGGATGGATGGATGGATGGATGTATGCATATGTGTGTGGTTGTGGGTATTGTCTTTTGTGTGTGTCATGAATGTCTCATTTTATGGCTGTATGACTCACAAAATGACTATTGATTTTCTATCCTCAGCCTATGGATCCGCTGAGCAGAAGTAGTCAAATCCTCCAGATGTCGTTAACAAGAACGAACAACTGTGCCAGATTTAGTCATGCACTTGATAACCCTGAAATAGACGAAATTGTGACAAATGTGTGCCTCAACAACAATCTGCTGCAACACGCCAGGTTATTTGCTACGTGTGGCATGAAGTAGAAGGTGGCCTCACGGCAAATGAATTCGCTTCTTGTATCGTAGATTTCCTGAAGGACAAGCTCGATTTTCAAAAGATCACCATTTACAGCAATGGCTGTAGCTACCAAAATAGAAACGCCACAATAGCGAATGCTCTCAGTCTGTTTGCTTCAACACAGAATATTAAAACTGAACAGAAGTTTTTAATCAAAGGACACAAGTGATCGAGAGAGCCCTAAGGAAAGCTCGCATTGAGGTACTCCTGGACTATCTCCATTATTTCAGGATGGCAAGATTGTAACCAGAACCCTATCAGATCAGATATTTGGATCACACTTTCTTCAAGAATTATTCAAAGTGTGGAAACTATAAATCTATAAGACCAGGAAGAAAAATAGGTGATCCTGTCGTCACCGACATCAGATATTTGAAGTACACCCCTGACATGAACTTCCAGTTCAAGGTGCATTTCAATGAGGAGTGGGCTGACGTTCTGAAAGTCAGGACACAGAAACATGAGGTTCATCCTGCTACATCGCTCTACACATAACATCTTAAAATTCAGCACTCCAAATACAACCACCTGCAGGAACTCAAGTCCGTGATTGCAAAAGAACACCATCACTTTTATGACAATTTACCCCATTATCAATAGTTTCGGTTAAGTGCTCTCACAGCAATATGGGCATTAGAAGTCTGTTTCGCTGTTCGTTGTGATTTTCCAGTTTCATACATAGTACTTTTTTTATGCTTTTTTCTGGATGTGCTTTCATAGTCTCCCCCATTAGTATTTATTACCCTTGATCACTAGCTTAAGTTACACAACCTTGATTCGCCCGAGTGTGTGCATGCGTCTGTATGTGTGCATTTGTGTGTGTGCATGTGTGTGTTTTCTTTAAAAATTTTGTACTGAATTGTCACATTTTAACTAGCATGAACAAAGAAAACTCTTGACAACACTTTAATGTTTGACATATTTCTTAATGTTAGTTGTTGTTTTGTCTAGCGTCCCTTTTGAAACTCCTCCTATAAAACCAGGGAGTTGTATTATATTCAACTGTGCTTCTTGGTTAAATGGAAGTAACTGATCTTGCTAAAGTATACTGCTACAAACTACACCTATCGTTAATCTGTATGAGGATTTAAAGCCAAATTGCAGGTTGAAAGAAGAATACATTATGTCACCAAACCCATTTCCACTTTGTGTTCTCTAATGCTCTTCCGACTACTTCAGCATTTAACTGACAAGAATCGGTGGGGAGTCAAATTCAAAGCAATTGGCCTTGATAAAATATCTTTATTACTTTGAGTCGTTTCAAACAACCGGCGCATCCTACAACCAAATGAGCTGCCTGAAAACTCGCAACCGACAAACTCTGTCCTGATGAAACCTCATAACCCTCCCTCCGGCTGGTTACGTGGTTTCATCACAATGAAAATAATGTAACGAAACCTCGCATCCCACAGCATGGCCATATAAATTGTATAAAAGTTAATTTCTAGTGGTAATCAAGTTTTAAAGGTGTTTTATATACCTCTACCAATTTTGGTTCATACATACCTTTTTATTCAAAAATAAATCAGTTTTTTGTCTCTCCTGTAAAATTTACCTGTCTGCAGTTACGAGGTTTCATCCTTCCACCAGCGATGTATAATATCAGATATAAAAAATGCAACATCCCAGGACATGGACTTAAACAGACAAAATATATGTGGTAAACAATTCCCTTGTAGAGGACCTTTGTAGATAATGAATATAAATGTAACACAATATTTCTAGCCACAGAAAGCAACTCTTGGCTAATAAAAGGGGAATAATTAAGTAGGTCCCATAACATTACCATTATCTGTCTAACACGGAAACAGATATGGAAGCGACATACATAATAAAAAGGTGACAAGGGAAATAAAAATCCGAGTGTCAGCTGTGCCATTTGGGTGTTTGACGTTCTGTCTGGAAATAATAATTCTAAAGATCCTGACAGTCCAAAAGATTTATGAGCATATATGCACATTTCACATATATCTTTATATATCATCATAACTAAATAAGCATACAGGACCACAGAAGTTAAATAGGTTTATCTGCATGATCACCTTTAATATCTATTTTCAGATATCCTCATGACATTCGATTAAGCAAACAGGATTCCAGCCATTCAAAAAGTTTACAAATGTAAGTAATTTTTTTGTAAGCTACATGGTACTTGTGCATTTTTGTATATAATACTACAAGTATGTGTGCATGTATGTGCGTCACTCTGGGTTATACTTCCGATAGAAATTTTCTTTCCTAAATGAACAAAAATTTATTATAATTTTCATCTATTTTGTTGGTGATGCTGTGATCTGGTGGTTCGGCCATCAAACTCAGACTCAAGAGTTTTCTATATTCGAACCCCAACAGAGCCTGGCATTTAATCCTCCAAAAGCAAGTTTGCATACATCTCCTTACTTGACCCAGGTTAAAATGAAATCTGACAACAAAAACACAACTTTATTGTCAGGATTTGAGTGCATAACTGGCAGCAGCCCTGTATGTTTCACAGGAAGCTGAGAATGTTTCCCCTGGGTCTGTTGGGGTAACAAAAAGAGATAATAAAGTGTGGCACATCATGACCAGCAGGTGTGTAATCATAGGTACATATGATACATTTAGTAGAAGTGTCACACTGTTCGTTGACACAGAAAAATCCATTGGATTGCTTGAGACTTTTAACTCATCTCACAACTGCATCAGTTTGAACTGTGCTGGAACACCTTATACAAACGTCATCTATAATTATTGTTGTTGTCATTTCATTATATTCACCTGTATAGCACTCAGTGTTGATAGGAGGTGGGGGTCGTGGCCGATACTACAGCTGAAACCTCCACATTCATGCTGGCATTTCTGTACAAAATCAATCACCTCTGCCCTGTCCATGCGCTCCAGCTGACCAGCCAAAGCCATAGAAGTCAGGCCCCAGTACATTCCATTCATACGCAGAAATTCTGTCATGACATACTCCTGCCATACAGAGTATCATAAGTCAGCATATAAATATTTACACCCATCTTACATATTCTGAACATTATTTATAAAATCTTGTATAATAACTTTTGCATTAGCAGTCTGTCATTTAAACCAGGAAAATAATTATCGTTTGGGCACTCACTTGCACTGCTTATACAGAAAATAATGTCAGTCCACTTATAAAAGTCTTATTGCTCTTCGTTTTAGATTCATCAGATTTATAACAATAATATAAGGCAAAAAAACCTAACAACCAAATATCATAATGCTGTTAAAGAGATAAAGAATGCCTAAAGAACAATAATACCACTACAAATAATTCTTATCCGGAATGACTCAACTCTTCTCCCAAAGAATATTTCCTTTCATCAACTTCATATTTTTTTGCATTTGAAATGAACGACTTTAAACTTGCAAAAACATATGCTAAAACCCAAACAGGAGTCTACGAGAAAAAAGCAAAGATTTTTGCTTAACTATGTGGCATGCACATTTTGTACAATGTTATATGTATGTCTGTTAAAGATCTGGGACAGAGACTGATAATATAAACACCAAACTCTGAATGAAGTTCAGAAGCTGTATCATGCGAGCTAAGAATGACACAAGTATAATGTAATATATAAATGTACCACTGAATCTGAGATAAATTTCTCCAAGATTTAACCATTTAGCTACAGTTACACTAAATGACTAAATAAATGTGCATTTAAATTTAACATTTAACACAAATGTAAATGGTTGGTTGAAGTACACAGATAGTCGATACAGACTTACATAATCATCCTTTTTTTCTCCATATGCGGCAATATAATCTGCATGCTTCTGGAGTATTAGAGTATTTGGAGCACTGCTTGGGATCACAATGTCCTTTATTGGGGTACCCTGAGCAGAAAGAAACAAGGCAGCTATTTCAATTGATCACATTCATGCAGTGATTATGATTAATTAGTATGTACTATGATGAAACTGAACTCATAAATAAAACAACTCTGGTACTCAAGGAAAATTACAAGATGAAAAATCACAATTCAATGATTTCGATATAATGAAATTGAAAACAGAGAGATCTACTCTGATACTGAATTATGGCAAAATTTCTAAGGATAGTTATTTGAATTAGAGTAGTAGACTCACTGGTCGATGACAAGTGACAAAAAAAAAAAAAAAAAAAAGAAAAAACATGGGTGATATTACATATGCATATTACACAATGTCAGGCTCTTCCTTGAGCCATTTCTTGCCATCCTGAGAAAAATGACAAAAAAAAACCAGATTCATTTTTAACATATACACTTGTTCTATTTCAAATGATGCAAGTTTCCATTGTATTTTAATGAAAACAATGTTTGAAAAGACAATGTAGTAAAGACTTAAAATATTTAGTTCTGGCATGAACTCAGTTTGGCCAAAAAATGACTAAAGACAATTACCATAGCATAATGACATGTTGATTTATTTTTTGTCTCTCCTTACACAATACAACTCAAGGTATACATTGTAAACTCGGTTTTTGATGCCTGGGGCTTTCTTGTAATAATTTTCTATACATAAAATTGGATTATAGAATCTAATATACATCTAATATTTTAAAGTCAAGGCATAATTTCATCTTTTATGTGTGTAGGGTATAAGAAGTATAAGATTAGAGTGTACGAGTAGTTGACCATGAATTCAAAAAAGAAAGTAAAAAAGAATAAATTTCCACGTCCAAAAAGAGGTCTCTCATGTGTGAGAAAGTGTATATGGTACAGTCATTGATAGCCCACCACCAACTCCTTCTGTCTCTACTTTGATCCAGTGTTTTAATCACAGACTAGTGTTTCACAATCAGAATCTTTTGATAGATCCCCGTAATCAGATGATCTAGAGCTCAAATTAGGCCTATATATATAATATTTGTTCATGTAACAATTAATAACACTGAATAACAGTTGACGCTTCACATTACCAGTGGGAAAGTAAAGGACAGGTGCTGATTGGCTGGTACACAGTGAAGGGTCGAGTATGGATGGGGGTCAGCAGTGGATGGCATGAGATAATCTGACCGTATCACTGATGTTTAAGCACAGATATAATGCAAATGATGTGGCAGTGAAGCAGTTATTGTTGTCAATTAGTATGCCTGAGAGAAACATATATATGATCTGTGAGGCCCTTACGGACTGATGGAAAGTGAAAAGTTAAAATTCCACAAAGTATACAAAAATTGAAGGAAATCGAATGCACTCTAACACAGTTAAAACGAAATTTGCGGGGAATGGAAATCATTTCGTTCTATCGCTATTTTGTTGTATCCGAGGAGGCTAAATTCTTGAAACTGGGATGGAAGTTTAATTATCGAATTACTTTCCCTGACTGAAGAGTGTCCGCACCGTGACCTTATGTCTTAAGGCCACTTCATTTTCATTTTTGTTGTTATAGGTATACATACATATAAAATGTGTGGTTATGTAGCTGTTATGTCGTTTGTTTGTGATTTTTCTTTTTTTTTTAATCTTCAAGATTGTAGACAAAGTGGAATTTGGAATGGCATACTTTCTGCAGATATCCAACTTTTTCAGTAAATCTTTATCAACTTCACAAATCAGTGTCCCTTTGAATTGCAGCAATAAACCTGTTCTCCTACGTTTTAACATGTTTAGCTTCGATGAATTCATCATTGATTGCCAGCCTAGATCTAAAATAGCTTTATTGTCAACTTAAAGCTCACAATTTTCAATATGAAACTGAAGGATACCTATCGACTTCTCAAAACTGGCTTTCAAGAAACACTGACAAGCACGACTGGTTTGACTGACCGAATGCCTGCAAGTGGAAGTGTGTATAGTGTATTATAATTGAAAAGACAAAGGCCAAGCCTCCTCTGATACGGTTTACTATGTACGGAGCCTTTCAGCCTCCTAGGGGGTGGTTATCTCAGCTGAATCCTCCCATACCGAGGTTGTGTGGCTAAAAATAACGATGAAATCATAATAGCCTCACACATGCACGTAACCGGTGTCACCCTCTCACAGTACATCATATTCGACTGGGGCCACGAGTGACGGGTGAGGTGTAAAACAGGGGGCAGTAGGTGCGTTATTTCTATACGCTTGCGCCTCAGTCTCAGACTGCTGGGCAGTACAGCACATTGTGGGCGACGGTACTTGACTCGCTCACGGACGATTTCTTTGTCGAGGCTTGTTATTTCATACTGCTGGGCAGTATAGCACATTGCAGGTACCAGTAGGCCTATTTGAAGCACTCAGGGATGATTTGTTTGTTGGAGGAACTGGTCTGGTACCTGAGTTTGGTTTTGGTTACGCTTAATATGAAAGATAAGTGCGATCAGGGAAACGAAAACCGTTCGTTGTGAGCATAGTTTTCATATCAGTGCATCGTTTTATTTCTTTGCAAGCATAAGAAATTACATAGCAAAAAAAAACATTGCCAGAGATTCTTTCTTAATAATGCAAATTTAGTTTTAAGCGTTTTCTGAATAACCGTATTAGAGTGTATATACAAACATATGTTTGTTTTATGTTGCATAATGCCAATTCAGACTATTAAAAAGAAATTACAATTACAATTAAAATTACAATGCCAGGATATCATAGAGGTAATTTATGAAACTTAATAAAAGCAAAAGAAAACCAAAACTGTTGTTAACTGTTGGGAAAGATTCCAACTAAGATTGCAAAAAGGCCTAAGAAGATGTTCTTTGATAATGGCTTGAAAACCCTAATCTTCATTCTTAGGCCAGCTTGGCTATCATAACAAACTAACCCAATAAAACTCTATCAACTGTATAAGAGTATTAGGAGTCTGTAAGAATTAAGTGCAACTGGCTCTGGATTTTTATCTTTCTTTTTTCTCTCAACATCCATGCCAATTGCCAGTGTCGGTGGCCTAATGATTGGGTTATCAGACTCAGGATCATAAGTTCCAGCTTTGATTGAACCCTGACTGGTCTTGAGGCTTTATCATTAGGAAAGATGATTTACTTCTGACTCCACCCAGGTTAAAAAAGTACCCAACTATAGACAGAGAATGCTATTGTTATGAGCATCTAACAGGCAGCTACCCTATATGCTTCCCAGGAAGCTGAGAACATTAAGTAAGTGTCTCCTCTGGGTCCTACTGGTAATAATGAAGCGTTTCTAAGGAGAGCTTGTAGGCAATAGGCGCTTATTATTATTATTATTATTGCATGGGATGACTGATGAGTCAAATCTGCATCTGTACCTATAAATCTCCAGCAAAACCAATTTATGTTGTAGATAGGACAATTTAATTCTGGGGTGACAATTACTCGAAATAGAAAGTGATAACAATTGAACAATAAATTCACAGGAGTGTTTGATCCCAATTGTACATTCGATAGAATGACACATTATATTATTGTTCTTCCACTTCCGCTCGCAGAGCAACCGAAACAACAAACACGTTTTCTTTGAGTAACGTTCAGTTTAACCCAAGAACTGCGAACCACGTATTTATTATACAACAGGTAATGCAAATCCCTGCATGCGACCCTCGTGTTTATTCGTGGGGGCTCCTCATTGCGCTGTGATATTTCTCACCATGTCACTTAAACTTGGGGTTTATCGGCCTCACTTCTGTCAAATTATCGCCATAATAAGTAATCGCAGCTCATTAGACACTCCTTCACAAGGTAAAGGAAACTTTACCTAATAGAACAGTGAGAAATTCCATGCCCAAAGATGAAATCCTCTTGAATACAAGAGAAGAACAGAAATCAAAGGCCACATGGCCCACTCAAGTCCTCTCAAATGGTCGGAAACTACAATTAAAAGAAACAATAGATGCGAGAGAGTATCAAATATATATAGTCTCTTTGTTTATAGAATAATAGTACAGACTCCCCTGACCACTTGACCCACTCAACAAGTTTCGCATTGACCAGCAATCAAGCTGTTGAGAGTACAAGTGAGATATAATTGCTATGAATGAAAGCCAAAGTAACCTATGTATAATATTAGTTTATATACCAGATAGCTCTCTTGTGCTCTCACTTTGTGTTATCATTAGATCACTTGTGCCCCGTCAACGTCCACCAGTCTGATCTAATAAGAATAATCTAAGTCCACATGGTCACAGGGATGATAGCTTGCAGTTTACACTGAGATTCTATTTTAACGTAACCATAAATACACCCCTGGTGAAGTGATTTCGTCCAAGCAGTTAGATCTACATCAGGTTATGAGCAAATCTGTAATGGGAATGGTCTGTGAGACGAGGGGTGATAAAATTGGCACCCATATGAAACTGACATGTCTTTGTAAATACAATCCCTTCTCCTACCATTGGCTCATTGCAAATATTATTACAATTTACATGTGAAGAAAGGGTGGAGTTAGGGGAGGGATTAGAGAAAGACATTCACATTGGTCAGCAAGATGGTCAATCTGGGCCTGCATTGTGTCACTTCAAAGTCAAGGCGGAGTCTCCACAGTCAGAACAAACACCATGAGGCTAAGTACTAGCGCCGAGATCCAGATTGACAAGCCCGGCAAGGCGCGCCGTAGGGTGTTGTAGCCCTTAGGCTGGGTCGCAGTTCTAGAGTTAATCATCTAAAAAACAACACCGAAATGTACACATTTACTATACACTTTGAGTCGCAGACTGGTATCGGTTTGACCTATATTTAAAAGATCTCCCACGCAGGCCGGGGGCTCTCTATTAGATCTAGTTTATACATAAATTTCAATCAAAATTAAATCTGAAATTTCGGCCGCGATAGCCCCCTTCGAGCGGCTGATGGAGTCTGAAATTCTAACAGTAGCCTAACAGTAGGCTGACCAGAAGCGCCTCGTTGCGTTTCCCTTGCCTTGCCCTAATTATGCAACTTGGATATAAAATATCTCTTACCATTTTAAACTGTGTCACGAATGTAGCTCCACAGCTATTTCTTGCCCAAAACTCGTGAAACTTGAGATGACTCAAGGTAGGCCTTGTTTTCTCTTGATAGTGACTGAGTCAATGGAAGGGACATCACTACAGATTCCCATAATATTTTTTTTTCGTTCATTTATTACTTGACTCAAGAGGTCGAAATGTAGGAATGTAGGCCGTTGTACCGGGAAATGTTCGTATATTCCATGACACGAACGCACTGTGCTTGGGCCTCTGCACTGAGATAAGGAGGGTCAGGGTAGATCTTGTGAAACGTCTCTACTTCACAAATGACGAAAGAAACGCGAACCATGTCATTATCTAGAATTGCAGTTAAAGAGGAGATGTGTGCATGTGGAGGATGACCTTAGAAAAATTCGGACATACATGATAGATCGACTTGCATGTAGATCTTACATTGTTAGAAGTATTTGTTGAGGCGTGGGAAAAAAAGGCTACTTGTGAGGAATTGTAAAGGTAAGAAATTGTGTCCAAGCCTGAAGTCTAGATTTAAAGTTCTTTTTTTTTTAATGAAAAGCTATTTTTTTTTTAGCCCCGTCCTTTGTGCTTTGTAAATATATCATTTCTACATGCTATAGGCATACATTCCATGTTTAGATCTACAAGCGGAGATCACCAGTCACAGTAGCAGCTGATGGAGTGATGCAATGAATAACATGATTGATTTATCAATTCAGTAGCCCAATGGCGTCTGATATAGATCTAGATCTAGATAACCATCTTTCAAATTTAAGCAAAGAATGCAATGTTAGATCTCTGTCTACATCATTATGTATCCATACATTGGCCAAGATCAAAATTATTGATTGTCATCGGTCAAGCATTTTAGTATTCAGCATTTGCCATATCATGGGACTTAGAGTAGGGTCACAGAGGTGCTGAATTCAAGTGTCACCAAACCAATTCATTTTTGGGTCATGTGAGCACTACTATGACCTGCATAGTATCACCAAGTGCAAGATCTGCAAGATGTTTGGTTGTAGAGATATTGTGCTGTAAATTACGGAAATGAGATATATTGTCTTGTACATAACAATGATGACACAAATCAATAAATATCAACAATAAATGAAAATTTACCCATTTTCTTTTGTTACATCAAGCATATTTATCATACATAAACATAAAAGCACTAACTGTAACATGGGGAATAAATGGTACAAATATTAGCTTTCAGCAAATATATGTCATCATAGTTTATGTACAAGTCAGCACAAGAATGACAATTCTTGCAGGGAAATTGCAGGGAAACACAAAAGATGAACAAAAAAATGTTTTGATATCATAGAAAGTCACAGCATTTTGTTCAGCATATAGCACAACAGAAGTATCGATGGGAAATGAAAGTGTAGAGTTTAAAATCTGCAAAAATTCAAAATTTGACTTGTACATAACAATCATGTTAACAGATGTTGCCATTACAAAATCAAAAACAAAATTGAGAAGTCTGGAGAGTGTAAAATACTTCAGATTTAATGAGAGAAGAGAACTGATGCCTTCTCAATCAAGGAGATAGGTTTTCATGTCATGTAGATCTGTAACAGGATATGAAACAGACTCTTGTATGTAACGGTGATGTCACAAATCAACAAATATTAACAACAATAAATGAAAATTTGCCAATTTTCCTTTATTATTTCAAGCATATCTGTTATACATAAAACATAAAATCACAAATATGGGGAGTCATTGGTACAAAATATTAAGTACATGTATTAGCATTCAACAAATTTGTGTCATCATAGAAACAAGTCAGTATAAGAATGAAAAAAAAAAACAAAACAAAAAACATTGCACTGAAAGACAAAGAACAATGAAAAAAAGTTTTTTCACAGTGTAAGGAGTCAGACCATTTTGTTCAGCATATAACATGACCGAAGTATCAAAGGCAAATAAAAGTTTACAGTTTGAGACTGTACAAAAAGTCTGAAATATTGACTTGTACATAACAATGATGTCAACAATTGTTCTGTTATAATACTGTCAGATTAAGAAACGTATAAGTCAGAAGCTCCAGATAGTGTAAAGTACTTCAGATTCAAAGTATGAATATGCAACAGATGTCTTGTCATGTAGATCTAGTCTGTCTTGTACATAACGTGATGACAATTTGCTGTATCGCCATTTTTGCCTCATAGGGATACAAAGATTGGAAGTTCTTTCTAGCAAAGGAAATGTGTTGAAAACTGTAAAATGCTTTAAAAAAATGACTAGTATAGAAAATTTTTTTAAACAAGAGACTTGTACATAACACTATGAGAAATAGTGATGACACACACAACTTATGACTTCAACTGTCAGCCATGTCATCATCAGTGAAAATGAACCCGAAAACAAAAAGACGGAAACAAAAGACATCATTTCCAGATGTCAAATCTGAGCCATTTTTTTTTTAGAAGTAGGAATGAGAACCAGTGTCTTTTATGTAGCAAAATGATAACAATTCATGACTAAAAATAGATACCAATGAAATTCATCAAAGCATTGATCAAATTTCACTTTTCATTGCTTATCTCTAGTGGAAAGGGAGTTACCATGTCTTTAATTGACAAGCTGTCTAGAAATGTTGGTAGTAAATGTTAAAATTGAATTTTTAATTGTCCAACAATACATATGATGACACAGTAGACACACAAGTCATTCGAAACTTAAACATCATTTAAGTCACAAAATGCTCGAAACTTAACAAACCCCAATCTATTTCATGAAAATTCAATGTATTCTCAATGTCTTCAAAGAAAATCTTGACTTTAAAGTCATGTTCATTGGTTGTTTTTTTAATGTTAAATACAATATGCCTGGAATGACCCTCAAGTTTTTCTTGAAAAACATGAAATTTTGCACAGTAAGTCCCAATAACAAGATAAAGAGACAGTCACATATCACGAAACAGCTCATGCTAATTTCCTATCCATTTCACCATAGCATTGCAAAGTATGAACTGAAGATGATGAAAACTGTTACTTTGACACAGGTTTTAGTTAATGACACACTCTTTTTTTTTTTTTTTTATTCACAGCCATGATGCCAGCATCTGAACACAATGCAGCTGAGACAGAGGATCAAGTTCCTTTTAGCACTAGTGTTGACCCACCTTATAAAAATTCAGAGAAGACAGGCAGTGGTCAGGAAGTAAAAATTTTGTATGAGACATCATTAGGCGTACAAATAGATAAGGTAATAAAAAAATTGCTAGTTCTTGTATATTTTTTTTTACACACAGAAGTTAGTTTTGATGTGTTTCAACATTTAATATTTGTACTTAGGCATGAAATTAACTTTAAGGTCCAGCTGGAAGGTGTATTTTATGAAACAATCAAAATTACAAATAATACAAGACCTCACAATCTAGCTTTGATAGAAGAAAAGCAGGCATCTAGCCTTCTTTGGAAAATATTGGCATTTGTCAAAGTAAGTCAGTGAAAAATCTTGTCATAGTCTAGAAACAACAGAATGAAGAAAGAACAATTGGATGGCTGCCCTGACTAAATGCATAATAGTCTTTATTTATTTTATTTTTTTTTTCACACTGGGAAAGACCATAAGCTATGTAAAGGAACACTGTGATCATAGCAACCATCTCAGTCTAAAAAAATCGGACTATATTAAATGCTTGTCAAATTTCATGATACCATTGTGATTTTATATCTATTCTTTTTTCACCTTTATGTATAGTTTTGATCAGAGAAGATATTCAAATGTGAAAACATTAGTAACCACAAACCACTGCCCATATTTGCAAAGGATATGTCACAGAATTCTGGATGATATTCCTCTGTCTTTGCTGAAATTAATTGATAATTGAAGTAGCACTGTTGCACATTTGACCGCACTGCACAATGTGCATCAGATTTATAAGCCATTTTTCACACCATTTTCTAGCTATAGTTTCATATGGAAACATTTGCTCTGCAGAGGTTTGGAAACTAACAGAGACGTTATTGGACTCGCTGGTCAAAAGGTGGTAGAGACTTTATAGACATGGAGGAATGACAAGAATAAATGGGCCATCATCATCATTTAACAACTGAGCACCATTCTGATAATATCACTGTAATAAGCATTTCTGACTCTGCAGTAATTTAAGATGAACAATAACAGTAACATTATCAATGTCGCTATCTTATCAAGATCATTATCAGCCAAATCTATTGTTCTATTGTTGTCGTTTTATAAAAAAAAAGTAAGCAAATGTTTGTCATGCTGTCAGCATTTTGGATCTCTTACTCAGGTTTATTTTTTTGTTTGTTGCTTTTAGGATTCAGCAGGGACTGGAGTAGAAGGTGGTGATTTAGAGAAAGAAGTGAAGAAAGTGCCAGATGGCGGATATGGATGGTTTGTTGTCCTTGGCTGCTTCATTTCACATGTCCTTATGGGTAAAATTTATGTTTATTTGTACAACAGAATCATATGTATGCCTAGTTTGAATTTATTGTGATTTCTCTCCATTATAGCAGATCATTTGAGTGATGAAATCTGAATCCATTGTTACTCTCATGACCAATGCAAGTCATTGCTAGCAACTATACCTGCAAACTAATTAATGACTTACAAAGCTATTTTGTGTGGTTTTTGGAAAACAAGACTGATTTACAAGTCTTTAATTTAACCCCATGTATGTTTCAAAACCTCTTTTGGAATCTTTAGCATGTTTCATTTTTGCCAAATTATGCATTGAATCATTATTTGCTGTTACTTGAAAGCAAGCTGCTTCGCTATCCAATGGACATTCTCATCTCTCAAAGCTCTTTTGAAATCCTTATCCAAGTTGATTTTTTGAAAGTACAGCATTTCATCACAGGACTTCCAGTGACCCATATGAAACCTCTTTTCCATCTGATGTCACCATGTGCATCAATGAAATGAATAATAAATCAATGCACTCCTCCCGATTAAACAGGTGGCCTGGAGAGGAATGACGGTGTGTATTTCCTGCAGTTCACATCCAGATTTGGCAAAAGCGCTCAGCTCACCTCTTGGCCTGGTGCTCTGGTCTCTATGATTCGCCTTTTTCTGGGTGAGTAAAACTATAGCTGCTGATATTTGCTTTTGCAGCACATGCAATGTTGTCTCCACATAAATGAAATTAAGAACCCATAATTAAATGTGGGCTACTATGTCATACCAATTGTCTCAATATGCACAATTATCTGTGCCTGAAACGAATTGACAATAAGACCTTTGATTTGCATTTTCTGTTTCCACCTGCACAAGGTCAGCTTTATCTTAACAAAATAAATTACAGTGGTCTTTGTTTATAAATCCACTTCATCTGTAAAACAGTTCTTTTGCTATAAATTATTTGCCAAAGAACTTGGTCCCAAATAAAAAAAATCTGCCTCAGAGCCTTCTATCAGACAAGGACACATGAGTGCTCATGGTGTAATTTCACTTCAGATTGGCCACTTGAGAGAAATACAGTACAGTAAGATGGGAAGGGATTGGAGGGAACAGGGAGATGACAAGAAGATAATGGGGGGACTTCATCTTGATTGTATAATTAGGCCACATGTGTTCTAGTCCGCTCATAAACATTGATTCTGTGTATGAGGAGGAATAAGTTATGGCCTTCTGATTGGTCAGTTTTTAACACCATCTAAGTGATCAAATTCTTAAGCAGAGACCTTGAGGTATGATAATGAATGAGCACAATTTTTTTTCTGTTGCTGTCATTGTCTTTTGTATGTGCAGTTTGTGTTGTCTTTAAATCAGTTAAGTATGAAATTTTTTTTGTACTTTAGAAATGCATTTTCCCCCAGGTCCAGTGGCTGGTGCTTTGTGTAATCGATACAGTGTCAGAGCCACAGTGTTGGTCGGTTCTATTCTCTTGGCCATTGCTAACAGCCTCACTGCCTTCACACCAAATTTCTTCTTCTTGTTTTTCTCTCATGCGGCATTGCAAGGTGAGTTCATGTGATGTCTTATCAGCCAACATCTGCAAGAACATGTATGTATCTGGCAGAGGGCTATTCCAAGTGTGCTCTTGAAATTTTTTTTTTTTTTTTGAGAAATGAGTGGTGAATTTGACTTTTAGTAATGATAGCTGAAGATTTTTACCTCGTCACTGGAGCTTACGTCCGATTTGCTGACTGATCCTTCCATAAAGACATTTTATTTAAATAATTTATTCAAGGCATAAAACAGTATTTTTAGTCAATAATCTTCTTGATTTAACACTACTAGCAAGGTGTGAAAATTTCTTTTAGAACCTTTTGGGGAAAAAAAATTGTTGAAAGTTGTTGGGAAACAAAAGTATTGAAACAATCCATTGATAAATAGAGAATGAGAATGGAAAGAATAATATGTGAGAGAGAATAAATATGTATGTTATTACTGTCTCAGTGAGATGATAAGTATACTGAAACTTTCTGTGACAGGTGTGGCTCGTGGATTGATTTACACTCCGGCAGTAATTGTTGTCAACATGTACTTTGATAATCACCGAGGCATTGCACTTGGGCTGGGGTCTTCTGGTGTCGGCGTGGGTACCTTTGGTCTGATTCCCCTGACCCAATATTTGTTTGACACATATGGTTTCACTGTGAGTATTCAGATCCTACCTGAAAGTCACACTTGGCCAAATTTTTAAGTGGGATGAGTGTCTGACATTTTTTCTTTTCAGTATCTGAGATTTGGTTGATATCTATGGTAAAGCTAATTATCTACATATTCTGAAATGCTAAGCTTCTAGTCAATGTCTGAAATTTGACAATATTGCTTCAGTGGTCGCCACTGTTCTTGACAGAAAACATGTAACTGTATGAGAAATGGGCATCAAGATAGGAAACTTTTAATTCTGTACAATGTAACCAATTTTCCATAAAATTATGCAATTCCTATGAAAAAAATTGGTAAAGTCGCAGTAAAATTCTTGGCCAGTGTTTGCGGAACAGAATCACTGCAGCAGATGTCAGATTGCGAGTAAATTATTTTGCGGAAGAAATGGTATCTCTTTTCTTAGAACCCAGGGACCTGTATAGTGATAGAACTGCTTATGCGCACTCATACAGTAGCATCTGCTCACCGCCATTTGCTTTAGCCTATTTGCATTTCCCCTTTCTCTCAGAACTAAATGGATGCCTCAGTTTGATTTGATTGACGGTACTCAAACATTTAGTTGATTTGATGCTTATATCAAATTGCACCAGATTGTTACCAAAAGTCAAACATGGGAGGGCACTTTATAGATCATATTTAATGCCATGGACGCTGCATCAAAGAAATAAACAGATTAGTGAAGAACAAAGTCAAGGATGCAAACAGTGAATTTATGGCGGACTACAGTCAATAACTGAAGGAGTCTGAACTTGCTTACTGTTCAAAGTCTTTATTGTTTCTCATGTTTAAAATATAAACACAATTGACCTGCTGTTTTCATCAGTTATCATGGGTTTTAAAGTAATGACTCAGAAAAAATAAAAATAGATGAAAACTAGCATTGAAATATACAAAGTGGTTGAAAATGCAGTATTTCAAGTGTTATTTTTAAAATTGTTCCAGTGGGACATACCTGTGGACCCCATAGTTAGACTCATGTCTGTATGGTTGTGTGCAAAAAGTTGAGAGAAAAAAAATCGGCTCAGTTGCCACGTCTTTCTGTGAAACAAGTGGGTGTATTTTAAGTGTAGTTCATGCTGAAGAAGTTAGTTTAAGCTAGTGCTTTCTTAGTATCTGTGAGCTATGGTTCAGTGGGACAATCAATGGGAGCATAATTCAGAGAAAAACAGCTTTAAAGTTGCACAGCTTTGTGCTGGCACAGTTAGAGAGAGAGAACAAAATTTTGCCCACACTTGTCTCACTGAATAGTGTGACTAGCAAACCAACGTTATTGACAGGAGGTATAGAAGAATGGTTAAACTAGTACTTTTTTGTGAGCATTGCATTTTTGACATGATGCATATCGTATGCCTTCTAAGACTTCTGGCTTAAAAACACATAGGAATTATTTCTTTTATATGCATGCCATTTGCAAGGACCATCTCACAAAAGTATTTCCATTTGAAGAGGTGGTCAATGTCTTTGCATGTGAATTTTAATTTATCTTTTTTTTTTTTGTACCAAAATAAGAAATGATGTTTGGTACTAAGTAATACTATGTATAAGTCAGTACTGTTGATATTTTTGGAAATGCAAAGTAGTAAGAATGATTGTTCTTGTCTAAAAGTGTCTGGGTAGAGCATCTTCCTGGTCATCTGAGATTTTGCACCAGCGAGGATTGAGTTGTGTTTATTTCTATAAAAATTCATCTATCACTGCCACTCATCCAATCACTCATTGTCATTTTTATCACTTTTGTCCTGATGACCTCAAATATATTTTTGTTCTGTAGCATTGGTAGATTTGGGTTAAGGATTTGATCTGAAAATGATTTTTCTAATTAAGATTAGAAAAATTATCATTTCATCACTCAGAGAGTTTTTAGAAATGTGATATTTTTGTGGATGGTTGGACAGGTTTGCATAAATTTGTCATCTGTAGCAATTGTTGGGATACATAGCTTTCCTTGTTCACTTTCAGGGCACATTCCTCATTACTGCAGCTATTTGCCTCAATGCCGCTGTAGCTGCTATGCTTTTTAGACCCCTGAGTTTACACGAAAAATTTACATGCAGTGACAGGTATGTACATGTCTTGGTAGTGGGAGAAGAAAAGAGTGGGTCACAGTAGAGTCAGGGATAGGGTTTATTAGACAGAGACCAAAAGATGAATAAAGGTGGACCATGACAGTTTGATGAACAGAGACAAGGATGACCTGCAAGCTTTCAGACAATGAAAACAAACAAGAGTGCACTACATGCATGTTGACATTTATGTGATGTAGGTGGGGGCTGGGTGTGAGTGTTATGAGGAGAAGGAAGGAAAAGATGACGAAATATAGCTCATCTGTAGATTGAATGAATGAGAGCTATGACTGTCTTCTTCTTCATTGTTTCATTCACACTCAGTATCATCTTCTTCTCCATTCTTGCCTCTTTTACCACATAGTATTTCCTTCCGTACTTCTGTAGTGCACACCTTGAAGATCCCAGTGATTGAGAATTTGTGTGTTGTCTGCATATCTGTTCAACAAAACTATAGGGTCTAGCCTAGTTTGCAAAAGAGAGAGGGAATAATAATAATCGAGAGCATTTGAAGAGCTACATGACAAAACGCATTATATCCAAAAAATGTAAAGTGAGAAAAATCAGGTTTTTCAAAAGCCTCTTTACATTTATGAGTTGGACATTCTGTTGAGGCTACATCTAGAACAGACATCAAAGGTAGTTTAGAAATGAAATACAAGAAAATAAATGTGAATTATGCCAGGATCTAGAGCATTGTTTTTCATACATTGTTTCACTGAGTGCATTATATCCATAGCAGGCATTCTTCACAAAATTCACTATCTCCTTCAAAAAAATTTTTACATGGCAAACACTAACTCTGAAGATGGATTCCACAGAGCAGATGTGGCATTTTACTTTTTCAGGACAAAAAAGGTCAAAATTCAAAATTGCTCTAAGGGGTCATGTAGGGTATCATTTTAAAGAGCATCCAAATCCCTTCAAGAAAATATACAGTTTTTGAGCTACACATTCTCCGATACCTGGTAAGAGGCAAAAGAGTTGCCATCCCCTGTCATTCATGGCAAAACCCTAATCTGTCGAGGAGAGTCAGTTTTCAACCTCCAAACACATAATTAAAACATTTTTATCTATAATTAATCTAAATCCTAGATAGTAAACAAAAACAACACAAAATATGAATATTGTAGACCATTTATTTCTCAAATTTAAAAGAAAAAACAAAATTCCATTATTATTATTATTTTTTTTGTCTTAGTTTTGTTTTATTTTTGTGTATGTGTGTGTGTGTCAACATTTATGACAACCATTTTTTAAACAGAACATGCTCTGGCATTCATCGG
>JBCEWB010500795.1:0-19208 GCA_039654565.1 Peronia peronii | reverse complement strand
ATAGATAGATAGATAGATAGATAGATAGATAGATAGATAGATAGATAGATAGATAGATAGATAGATAGACAGACTGAAAGATCGATCTGCCGACCGATAGACGTATAGGCGTATGCCCAACAGATTGACAGACAGGACGGTAACTAGTCAGACAAGCAGACTGGTATGCAAACTGAATGATTGACAGACAGGCAATTAAATAGGCAGACATCCTGGTAGAGAGGCGGATATAAATCATTACAGAGTAAAGATCAGCAGGCGGGTGTGATGGTTAGTTCTTTGCAACGTGACAGACTAGTAATGGTTCCTTTTCACAAGAAATACTCCACTTACCGAGCGTTTCTCTAATTGACGCCTATATTACTTATCTAGGAAGGACAGCAGCTGGTGATATTTAATCGCTGGACTTCTTGACAATAGCACTTCGTATGTTCTAATTATAACATCTATGTCTATGCAAAATTTGACTCGTCTCCTGTTCTATGAAAATCATCATGTAGATTTCATACAGAAATTAATCCGATAAATTGTACTAATTTTCAGAGTGTTTTGCTTTACTTTCTTGTCATTTCTCCCTTAAAGTTACTTGACATAGAAGAGTATTTGTAGTATTAGCTTTTACTGCATTATTTCTACACATAATCGACAAACACTCAGGAAAGAAGATGAAAGAGAAAATGGCCACCATACAGAGTCCTAATAATTCAGAGCCGCACATATGGGTCAGCATTCAAAGAATTTGAGAATATAGAGATGGTTACAAACCATCTAAAGCAAACAGTTATGATAGCTAGGGGTTATTCTATTCCACTCATGAGGTGCATACTGTCACAACTGAAACTGTCATTCCATGGGCCAACCAAGGCCAAATTTATTCTCCTCCTCGAAAGTAGATTTAGTTTGCACATACATGTATATGTTTTCAAAATCATAAACTTTATATAGACTTAGATGAAAGCACGTTATCTTATGGCATAATCCTTATTGTTGACATTAAACATGAACTACTGAAATCTATTTTTAAAAATAATTCTTTTGCCCATTGATTTATTTGTTAAATTATGAGTTTCATGGGTATATCTGAAGAAAAACTCGATTTTGGAAAAAAGACTTGGTGATCTGCGAAAAATTGCCAAGGTTGACTAGCACACACACAAAAATCTGAGTATCTAAACTCATATTTCAACTGCTGGAGAGGGTAATTTATGGTGTAATTAGCCACAGCCTCTTCTTCACCCCTTTCCTCTCCCCTTCCGTTGACTCAAATCCGTACTATTTGTATTAAGTTCGTTCTTAAAAGTGATGTTGACGCGGCCTCACACTAATGGAAAGCTGGAAAGTCTAGAACAATACCAGAAGGTCATCCAACAATCACACTGGTCTGAGGGATCTTAATTGTTCATTCAAGCTCAAAGTGACCATAATGGACACACATGTCAGCTGAGTGCAATTAACAAAATTGTGATAAACAAGCGATACAGAGGAAAAGCTAAATGAATGGGGTATGGGCGTGTGATTCTTATCTATTCCTTCACAGTCGAGTGCAGCACATATAATAATAATAATAGAGAGCATTTATATAGCGCCCACCCCCGTAATTACAGGCTCTAAGCGCTTTACAATCTATTATTACCCCGACAGACCCATAGAAGACACTCATAAACGTTCTCAGCTTCCTGGGAAGCATACAAGGCGGCTGCCTGTTAGACGCTCAAATCATTATCAATCTCACAATATCAATCACTGTTTATAGTTGGGTACCCATTTAAACCTGGGTGGAGTCAGGATGTCTGAAAGATGAGGAAATCATAGACACTTTGTGTGAGGAAATAATTCCAAACTCGTTATAAAAAAAAAAACAAAAAAAACGCTAATTCCTCTGGAAGATGTGGCAATTCAACATCGATTTGCAGTGGAGTAACTATGGTATCATTTTATTCTAAAACCTATAGCGGGCACTTTAGGATTAACATGCGTTGATGGATATTTCAACATATCCACAATTTCAAGTGTCATATTCTTTTGAGGAAAGAGTGGGGCAGGCACTGACTAACATTGAAATTATCAATTTACGTTTACGAAGTAGATTAAGGTTCTTTAGTTAATAATGTACAATCCAGGACAATCTTGTTCATCGTTGCCCTCCCCCCCCCCCCCCCCCCCCCCCAATACAGTCTAGTGCCATGTTTTCAGAGCAACTTAATATTTTACATGCAAAATTACAATACTGATACTAGGACTTTTATTGATAACATATTCGAGTATCATTCATATATGATTTTAAAGAAATCAACTGACAAATAGATGAAATAAAAACAATGCATGTACTGTCGAATGTAATCGTATTATAATGAAGGACATCTATCCTTCTTCAGTAAAATACTTATTACAATTCCCTTCCATCCGCCCCCTTCGACCCACCTCCCCTAGTCTCTTATTTTTTCCTCAGCCCAACACAACCGTACGTATGATAATACTGTGTGCACAAAAAGCAAAGAAGTAACGCTGTAAAAACAAATTAACAAACATAAGTTGAACTGTAAACTCTCAGTCCTGTTTCTTTGATTTAGTTTCAGAGATGAGCGGTTAAAAAGCGAAAAGAAACCAGTACTGAGTCAGTTGCATACTACTATGATAGTCTTGTGTGAATATCAGTTTTTCAGGAAAATATCATTACTGGTACGGTCTCTGACAGACGACGTGTTCTAACTAACTGACTGAGTCACTCTCACTACTAACAGTCATTGCCTGAGCAGTTCACAGTTTTCCCCACCACTCTCTATGATAGAAGTATAGATCAATGCTGTTGTACTGTATCAATAATTCAAAGAGACGGAGATTTATCGTATTGTTCACGTTGTCAGATGAGATAGCCACGCTCACATCCGGCACTGGTGACACTGACGAGTGCTTACAGGTATGTCGTGTCGAGAGAAGGCGGCTTCACAGCAGGATTTTACTTGTATTTGTTATCTACCAGTTTAGTTTTGGTTTTGTTCTTTTTGTTCCTTCATTGTTTTTTTTTCTTTCATTTTTTTTCTTGTTGCCGTTTTCTTTTACGTCCTCCGACTTTACTTGAATAACAGGGAATGAACTAAATAATATTTGTTATGATTCTAAACAAAAATGCATGAGAGTTTGTGAATGTACTCGCTGGCAAAATTGTCCAAAGTTTCTGTTTTCCTCTGATTTTGTTTCTTTTTTGTTTTCGTCTTTATCTCTTTTTAAATGGAATGATAACAACAAAAAGAAGAAGAATTAGCTAACCTGTCAGTCGAAGTCTTAGAGCGAGACAGCATCTATAAGCTTGGTCTTTTCGAGCCCGTGCTATCTCTGCCGAACGAAATCGGCTATTTTCAAAATCAGAAGAGTACACCAGTCCTGTAAACCACTCACAGATATTCCATGGACGAGGGAGGTCCTTGAGTAAAAAACTAAGAAACTGACGGCTCTTGAATGTCCATGGACAGAAATCAGATTTAACAGTTCTTCTTCAAATTTGTCAATCTGCGACAAACAAAAGTTCAATCCTCTTTTTTACTGCTCTCAGTCTGCGATATGAGCAAGTAAATTAGTGAATTCATGATCGTCTGTGATCGCTTTTGCACCATGCCCTTATGCATAAGATAGCGTCAGTATTTAAACCGAAGACTGAAACTGAAATCAAAGAGAGCATGAAGACGCAATCTTATCAAAAGGCAAGCACAAAGTATCTCTATAACAATTTTTGCCAACTTTTACGGCGTGCATCGCACAGAAGAAAAGAAAAGAAAACAAAACAGCAGTGTTGGAGCATGCGATGTCCCGTTCGGGAGCTATAAAACACGATGTTCTGATATTTTTAACGAAGAAACTATTTCGTTCTTAATAGAAAATCAGTCAGGAAGTGCAAACGTCTAAACTGGAAGATTGAATTATTATTATTATTATTATTATTATTATTATTATTTTAGATTTGTCCCACACAGTTTTGATACTGTCCAAAGTCAAAAGACATAATTAGACAAAAGCACGAAGAGTTATTTTTCGTTATAATAAGTGATTCTAATACGTGTATTATGGCTATGCCAGATCAAAGAAAAGAGGAAATATAGAGAAACAAATAGCATATTTTCCTTTAGTTTTCCTCTTTCACCATTAGTAGGTGAGGAAGAAAGGCTATTCATCGATTACCGATACCAAGAATATCGATTTCCTGTCCATACGCTTCATTTCATCAACTTGATATCTAATGTTTTTGAAATTTCTCGCCTTCTGGTAGGCCCATTAATATGTCATGTTGCACAATGAATTATGGAAGCTTACAAAATGAGAAAAATGTCTGTAGAGTGCGCCTGATTTACTGCGCTATTTTTGTTCACCAGCTAAATTTATGCCTCTTTGTCACGTAAGAGCTTCCATGAACATGCCCTTAACAGAAAATGCAAGTTACATTTGCCCTTTTTATTTGGGAAGCACATGCAGAATGAAAGTCTGAACAAAAATTATCCTCACAGTATGATATATATAAATTTTTCTTCAAATGATAAAGCATCTGTCAAGTTTAATATAACGATATAGGGTCATGCTCGGGAAAAAGCCACATCTGGATCTCTCTAGCCGTTGCAGAATGTTAAGAGGGACGAGCAAGAAAGAAAAGAAAAGGTCGCCGCAGATCTGCAGAAACTCTAGAACATGTTGTATATCAAATAGATAATTCAATAACCTTGGATATCCACGGTTACCAATGCAACGGTCTGATCAAATAATACTATAGTTTGACATGAGATATTGACATGAGACAATATATATATTGTCAGTATCACCACAAATCATTCTTCTATATGGTAACTCGATAATCTGGATTGTGGATATTCAATTTCAAGGTACTACATGAAAACGACGAAAAAATCAAAGTAGATCTATATCAAAGTTTGTTATGAGATGAGACATTTATAATACATATGGAGTGATCATTACCACCAGAAATCATTCTGTCCAAGGTAATGGTGATGGACAAATGATCTTGGGATAGTTTTACCCTTCTTCTCTGTGGCTGGCATCTCCTCCTAAAACATTGTCAAAACAACATTTTTCAGGTTGACAGATGGTTCACTATTCAGTCCTTTAAAGACATATCAGACGGTAACTGGTTCCCATCATGTTCATTAGTAAGTCTAACACAAAATCCTCAGTCTGATGCCAGATTTTGAGGCCAAGCACATATTGTAATTACAAAAATGTCCATAGAAAAATAGGCGAAACAAAAAAAAGCCTCCTGCCATTAATGAAATAATCTTCATACAATGATATCATAGAATTTCTAGTAAGATGAAACGGACAGAACTCATCTCTTGTTATCTGTATTACAGAAGACAGACACATTTGTTATGAAATACTAAAAACATTTTCACTGAATTAGTTAGAGCGAAAAGTACGTAGGTAAAGAATAGATCAGTGTGTCGTCTTCCATAGAAAATAGGCCTACAGATAACTATGTTTCTGTTGTTTGAAGCTCTGCCTCAATCAGAACCAGGTGCTGAGTATGAAAAACTATGACAAGAGCAACACTCATAAATTCTCTAAGGACGACAAAAACACCAACAATATATTAAGCTACTTGAACAACGGACAATTGGTGACACAAACTCAGATCGGTAGTGAGGTTCTATCGCGGAGTCACAGCATCTTCAAACTAATTCTGTATATTTTGGAACCAGCTTCATTGCATACTTTCGTTTCCAGCAATTAATCAGAGCCTCTTTCATATAAGATCTTGTCTCATATGAAAACACTTTTTTATTCACACTTTCTCTCTCTATCTCTCTCTAGCTCATTTCTCTCTCTCTCTCTCTCTCTCTCTCTCTCTCTTTCTCTTTGTCTCTGTACCTCGCCCCTATCTCTCATGAAACATTAGCACTATCAACTTATAACTACCTGTAAAGTGAATATTAAATGAGGTGTTCAGATAGCCTGATATAGCTCTTATCTCCAAGAGTAATATTAATTCTATTCATGAAATCAAGTGCTAGAAGTGTGCAAGACTGCAGTTTATATTTGATTTGTCGCACAGTTTATCTCATGGAAAACATTGCATTCCTGCTCAACAAGCACAATGCACAATGTAACCATCATGACACCCTTTATCCCACCCCAGTCGCTCTCTTTCTCTCCCCTCCCCCGTCACCCTCCCTCCCCCCCCCCCCCCCACACACACACAAACGTGCAACACCCTGTTTCCGGCTTTCTCTTCTGTTTTTCAAACGGCCGGGGCTCTGTTCGTCTATAAGCTATGATACCTTGCGCCATGCTGCTAAGTCTGCAATGTTCCGGCATGGAATATATTATAATGAATTTGTTAACCAACTGAAGAACTAGAAGTACTTTACTACAGACAATGAAACGACAATGAACATGAAAAACAAAAGGGGGATCAACAATTTTTTTCAGAAGACATAGGCCAATTAAAATCTTAGTAGCATTTATTACACTACAAATTCTATTTAAAAAAAACAATACAAACAAAGAAATAATGATTTTAAAAATATGTCATATATGTATATTTAAGCAGAGCTCTCTACAATTCATTATGTAAAAAAAAAAAAAAACAGTTCAAGTAAAGAAGCAAAGGGCACTTTTTTTCCTGAGAAAACACCTTTTGTGTTCTATAATGCGAGTGTAAAGTGAGCAGCTATCGGAGAATGTAATTAGATTCATTAACGCATTAAAAAAAAAAAAGAAAGCAAAAAGAAGACCAAAATAAAAAACTACCACACCCACTCACAAAAAGTGTAAAAAGGCACGCCCACATATCACACAAATTAAATTAAATAACAAGAAAACAACTACAATAAACAGGAACGATTATTAAAATACGATTTGTGAAGTCTGTTCCTTGCAGGATAAGGTCAACATCGCAATAACAAGAGAACTCGACCACGACTTAATGATAACGACAACGATTCCTTAACAAAACAAACCTGGCATGACAAGCAGTAGATAATTATAGCTGGCTGTCACTGCTTGGCACCAGAATCTTGTCTCTCTCACAAACTGGCATCAGGGTCCTTTTCTGTTACAATCTGTTCTCATTGATAGTAGCTGTTATCTGTCTGTTTTGCCCACTCAGACTCTGGGTTCGTTTAAAATAACAAACAGCCCGATCAATGAAAGTATCAGCTTGGTAACCAGAGAATGGCCAGTTGTGTTCTCATTTTCTGCTACTTTTCAGTACTATCATCCTCGGCTCGAGTTAGTGGACATTGTTATAAGTCTGGAAAGCACAGCAATAAAGTGAAATCACTGATAATTCGTCCATACTAATACTAATGTGGAGAGGTGATAGACAGATGAGAAGAGAGGAGGGGGAACGAGAAAGGGAGGGGGAGGGGGAGAAACAAATAGAAAGGAGATCAACCTTATTATCAGTGAGCTTGTCGGAATATCATTATCTACAAAAAAAAAAGAAAAAAGCAGGACATTTTGTTTGCTTCACAGTAATGCCAATTAATCTTATATTATGTGTATGGGTGTGTTCATGTTTGTGTATTTATATATGTGTGTTGTTAGGAAAAAGAGAATTCCATCAAGAACTGTAACAGCTGACAAAACAATTATCCCTGGCGTCTTTTGGAATTTTCTTCATTATTTATTATTTTATTATATTACCACCTTTGTTGTTTAAATTCTGTTGAATAAGCGGTTAAAACCTCTCCCGAAGGCCTGATTTGTTTAAGTTTTCCGGTTCCTTTCCAATTAATCATCGTCTACAGCCGAGACAAGACTTTCATATCGGCAATTAAAACATGGGCATCAGCAAACTAATAATTCTGCTCCATGACTCAAGACCTAATCGTTCTTAATTTTAATTTTTGAGTCTTTCAATCCAAAGAAAGTAGTATTATCTCGGCTTTAAGAAGCTGCCTGGTTTTTTCCTGAGAACTTTTGTGGACAGAACTTTGGAATTTGAACATTTTGCCCCGACAGCGGCACTCTGCCTGCTTCTCATCGTTTTTGGGTTTTTTAATCGTTCTTTATGGTATTTTCTTTTACTATTGAATGACTGCCTATTGGGCTGCGGCCTGACTACAGTTAGATAAAATTGGGGCAGACAAACAGTAAAATTGGGCGACATGGTAAGAAATGGCGATGAACCAGGACGTATAAATACCATCTACACTTCTAATAACTGCTGCACGAGTCGTTAGAGCACGTTAGGATTTGAACTTGAAAAATATTAAAAGCATATTTTTTTTTACTTGACCTTTGCTTTTACGTACATAAATAATATCATACAAAAGTCTATGTCAATAAAGCCTTTTTTCCTAAGAATGCATACCCATTATAAACTAGCAAGATGATTTGATGCAAAAACAACACCTAAACGCAAATGATGCACCAGTTTACAATTGGCTTTTAAGTGGTGGCCTTTTAATCAACTTTGTATATTTTACGATCATAGCAACACGATAATTGATATACTCCATTTGTGTGCATGTGCAGTAGTATTCATGTCCTGTTTACCTGTATTGTACTTGTGGTAACCGCTGTAGGGAAACGTTTTTAATACCAACGTCAATTTCTAGTCTTCATCTTCCGTCTCCATCCTTAGACAGATTAGATGTAGGCCCACCGTTTCTCTGTCACGATACTTCTTTGTGATTGTTTAAACCGTTCAGAAGTTAGTCTGATTCGCACACAGTGATCCTTGATTATAATGGGAATTACATTCCAGACCTCGGCTCCCTCCTTTCCGCGATAGGTGAAAATCCACGAAGTAGACAGCATACATTTATTGTATTTTTATGTTTTCAAAGAGATTTTAATCCTTTAAAAATTTTCCTTATGCTCTTTTAAACTTCTCCCACGCTCTCCTTTCTATACTCTAAAAACTCTAAGCTTACACTTTTTAACACACTTTTGTATATTGTGTTTACATGTATTTTATTACAAAAATATTTTGTTACCGAATCGCAGAAATCCGAGGTATAATGAAGCATCCTGCGATATAAATGTACGGAAGGTAGATAGAAATATCAACGATGTACTCGCACCGAGATCACGGAAAATGAACTTTGAAATCACTGTCGTGACGAATTAAATTGATTCCCATTTGGATCACAATTGTTTTGCGTTGCTTTGTTCTTTTCCTTCCTAACAGCTCGTCCCTGCGTTTCTATCAGTTATCCCTCCCTCTCTCTATTCCCCTCTCCCTCCCCTCCCCTTCCTCCCATTTCTACCCGTCAGTGAGATTCCAGCCCGGCAGACGGACTCAGTCAGTCGTGCGATCAGATCGTAGCTTTGCCACATCATGCCCAGTGACTGTCGCTGAAAACATCACCGGTCCCCTCTGTCCGCAGTGCCTACTAGATCTACCACCTGGGAGGGCAAATTGAATATAGAACCACTGTACACTAAATGTAGATCTACTTAACATTTGCAAAACGTCAGGATTTAATACGCTAGCCGAACTACAACCACTGCTTGGCAAAGACAGAAAGGTCAGAATTGCGTGTGTTACGAAGTTTCTCGCATGGAATTGTGTCACTTCTGCATCAGTTTTACCCAGTTCGAAATGGGATTAAAGTGTCACGGAGCTGAGACCATTTCTCAGTGACTGTAGAGTAATACAGTGCCAGATATGTTACATTCTGACCTACAGATATTACTTACCACCCTACTGCACGCATTAGGGCATTGAACAAAGTGTACTGTATAGCTCTTAAGAAGATTGTGAGAGACCAGGTATGGGCATTGATTGATTTTTCTTTTTTCTGATGGCTTGGTCTTTCTTTTTTAGCCTTCTTATGAATTTGGCCAGTCGTTGTAGAGTACAGACCACTGATAACCTTAATAGGCCGTTCATACAATGACGCGTCCCGTGCACTACCTCCAGTTTGTTGTTGTTACTGTCGTTGTGTTTTCCTAGTTGTTTTTGTTTATTATGTTTTCTTTTACTTGACGTAAATTTTCTTTTCTTTCTGCAGGTGAATAATTAATTTCGCCCCTACAAGGTGTTCATATAACGTGCACGTATTACGCCACACAGAAAATTTGTGAATATTGTCTGAGGATTCCTGCTCATTTGGTAGTGGTTTGGTTTTTTTTTTGAGAGGAGAGGATACATTAATTATTTGTGACATTAATGTTTATAGCAGTAATGTTGGCTGCTGCTCTCCTTGCATTTGAAATACGCATAATCAGCAGTTCCTATTATTGATAGAGATTATCTGAAAAGACTGTCATTGTGGTTGATGTTTTTCTTTTTCTCTTAGAGTATGTCGATACATGCTAGCTCATGTATCTCATACGAATTCTGAGGAAACCTTGGTGCGTATATCTAATTTATTGCATCCATTATGATTCCAATGATATCCCATGCGTCAGATGCTTAAGCATGACCAGATCATCTGTCATTTTTATCGGCCATTCCTATCTTAACAATAAGATGAATGTTTCAAATTAACCTCTCAAATTCATATGGAGATTTAGACTTTGGTTCGAAACAAGGAATCAGAACGTTATACGTGGCCGACACCTAACAGTTTAAGTATTGTCATTGATAATAGATGGAGGAGCTAGGCATATTAATTGCAATGCCTGTACATCGATTAATTACTAGCTTTCTAAAAGAAACAACTATGAGGTACATACAAAGATAGAATGCACATGCCAGCACACACATGTGCAAAGAGATATTATTTTTTCCAGGTCTGACACCTCAACACAAGTTTCATCTCTTCCAGTCAATTGTTCAGTGCATTTCTGTTTCTGCACCACAGAGATGAAGTTGCCAGGCTTTGAATGGAATATAACATTATTAATTATTGTCTTTGAAATCGGTTTACCATGACTGAATAATTTAAGGAGTTTCTAGTTCTAACCTCTATCTCCCGATCTCTTTGGATAGCTCAGTCACGCTTTTATTAACACATAATTTTATTAACACATAAAAATGGAATGGAATTATTCCATTCCCATAAAATTATGTTGATTTGTTAAGAGTATCGCCTAGTGATTTTTAATTACTTTGTTGTTGGTTTAGATTTACCTGGACTTGACGATTGGAGACATCACTCGTTCCGTATTTGTTTTCTTTGGCTGGCCTTCTCGTGTAGCATGGCTAGCCCATTGTTCTGATTTGCTTAATGTATCCTATGCTTGCACGGGTAAGCTATCGGGATGGTGCGGACAATTTAATTACTATTACAGGTTTAGGTTTACCGTGGCTCGTTGCAGGAAACCAGTTCTGGTTCTAACGTTCCCCTACCCTCTTTTATCTCGTTTTCCTCATTTGTAATCTATTTTTGCATAAGTCTAGATTTCTATAACTGAATAACTGGATACATACTTACATTGATGTCGTTGTTGTTGTTGTTCTCCTCAGATAGTATGGCCAACACGCCTTTCAAATTTTAATTATAATATTCTTGCTCAAATCAAGCTTTCAGCAGAGTTTGGGACTTTTGTTATCGATTTAAATTTATGATTACTCGAAGCATCTCTGGTTCCGACCGTTTTCTTCTTCTTCTTCTTCTCCTTCTTCCCTTCTTCTTCTTTTTCTTGTTCTTCTTCTTTTTCTCGGGTGATATTATTATGGCTAATCCATTGTTCAGACATTATTGTTGTACTCTCTTCCTGGATAAGTCAAGCTACCGACAGAGTGCTGATTTTTTAATGACTGCTGCAAGTTGAATCTATTATTGCTGGGTCACAGGAAACATCTTTTTGTTCTGACATTTTTTGTTTTGTTTTTTGTTTTACACCTTGATCTTCTCAGATAGCAGAGCCGCCCTGTCGTTAAGACACCATGCCACTGGAAGGTAACACAGGCATCAACGCTTCGACAGTTATGCCTGAGGACAAGGAGACCAACCATGGATTTGATCAAAATAGTGATCCAGGCGCCAACAGTGGTAGCAATAAGTCCGAGGATTGTGATTTACGGATTAGCGGAGAGCAGGTCAGAAACAATGGGCAAGTTAGACCTGGAACTCTTGCAGTCAGTCAAGTAGAAACGTCGGCACCAGGCAAGACTGGTCCACAGACAGTCTCAGTTGACCCGAAGGTGGTAAGTGGTGGTGCGGAGATCGAGAATAAGGACATTATTTTCCTTGATGATTTCGAAACAAAGAACGACCGGCTCAATGGCTCTGACAATTCCAATATTTGTTCTGAAAACAACAAAAGTATCGGGGACTTAGACTTCTCATCGAATGGACATGATCTGAATCCGCATGTATCTGACAATCAAAGGAATCAGAGGTTAGGCAGTGGAAATAAATCGACTTCGGATTATAATTCTGGGAATTGTGATCGAACTGATTCGGACGCAGAAGAACGTGAGAACATTGAGACGATTAGAGAACACAAAGTAAACATATCCATTTCTGAACAAGGTGTTTCTTATCCTAATAGCTGGGAAGTAAATCAGCCACCAGATGATCGTCATTGTGAGATCCATTGTGTGCATAACTCCTCAGAATCAGGTGTTAATGTAACCACATTCTCTGATTTAAATGAAAAGGGTGCAGCGCAATTACTGAAAAAAGACTCTGGAATCTGGAGTAATTCAACCTCTGACAAAGGTAACCTCAACATCAAAGAGGACGGGTTTGATAATTCTATCGATCTTCAACGAAGACAGGTTCGTTTCGAGGCTAATTCTCAAAGAGATATATATACTCCTGTTGATGGAGAGGAAAGTCCTTCTGTTCAATCTGGAGATAACTTTGATCTATCTGAAATTGAACTGCAGCAAATAGCTGACTTTGTCACATATGTGACTCGAAAAGCTCTCGCTCAGTACAAAGAAGAAGTTGTACAAGCTGAAACTTATTCTGAAAATAACACAAGTTTAGTGCCAGAAGAGTCAAAGGAAGCTCTTAGCAATAAAGAAAATCTCGCTCTTAACAATAATCCTAATTCTAACGTATGTGAAACTAAATCTGAAGAGGTTTCCGCGACATCTGCAAACAGAAAGGAAATAAATGACGATGAAAAATCTACTTCTGTTCACGCACAACTCTCGTCTACGAAGCAGACATGTAAACATTTAGATAATGATATTTCGGATATCCAAGATACAGTCAAGGGCAGCCCATCTAAATCCGAGGAGATTTATTACCTGAATTCTCAAAGCTCCTCAAGTTCTCCAGATAAGTTCAGCATTTCAGAAAGCAGAGTTCTAACTACGAGTAGTTCTCCCTCAGTTAAAACCGACTCAGACTCTGATGACAATCAGCCTGACAAACGATTCCAAGACATTGATCGCAGCGTAAGTGCAGCTGCAGAAAGACAAAACTCTTCAGTTTTGGAAACCCCACCAGCATCGACAGTATATAAGGCGAATTCAGATAAGCAAACCATGGAAAGGCCTAGGTCCAGTCATCCTCGTCGCCGAGGCCAGCAGGATACTATGCCACCAAGTGGTACCCCTGGTCGCTCGTCGCCGGGTGTGGCTGCAGCGAGAACTCCTATGTCTGGTAGGGATTCCCCATCCACGGCTGGTAGAATGTCACCCAGTAAGCCACCATCTGTGCCAGGAAGAATGTCACCTAGCAAACAACCATCTGTACCTGGTAGAATGTCACCTAGCGTACAGGCAGGTAGAATGTCACCCAGCGTACAGGCAGGCAGAATGTCACCAAATTTACAATCGGGAAGAATGTCACCAAGTATACAAGGAAGATTGTCCCCCAGCAAACAGCCATCCATGCCTGGCAGAATGTCACCCAATAAACCTCCTAGTGCAAAGAAAAGCAAACCTAATGATCAAATTCAACAAATGCCTAAATCCGGATTTAGACCCCGCCCTCCCAACAGTGGTGCTCCAAGAGGCAAAGGCAAAGGTTCCCTCAACGCCAGAAATGACATGAAAAATGGCGATGTTGAAAATGGACGCTCGAACACTCCAAGTGGTGACCGTCCTGGTTCGGCCATGAGTGACGTTTCCGAGAACACTGCCAGTATTTTTATCACCGATGGCGATGATGTCATAGTTAAAACGGGTACAGGAACCCATGATGCTATAGATGAAGAACACGATTCAGCCACGGAGTCATCTTCAAAACAAACAGGTGAATTGCAAGATCAAGACAAAGGCTCTGATTCGGTAGACTCTGAGATGAAAGGAATTCCCGTCAATCACATATCCGGGCCCAAGAACGGCGATTCCGGAGGGATATCGGGTAGTGACCGGCTCAGCAGGATAGCGGTGGCAACTGAAAGCGTTTCAGAAATGCAAGAAAATCTTCAGGACATGTTCAGGTATGTTGGCATAGAATGCCACCAGTCTGTTAATGCCTTAAGTAATCACACAGCTTGTGTTTTGTGTTTGCAATTCACACTGCCTAGGCATGCTATAAATATTAGACGCAACATGCTGTCCAAGATGTGCGTTGTAGTAAAGTGAACATAGTCATTATTTATTTGTGGTTAACAACACGTCTACAGTAGAACGATAGGAGGGATCTCTATTATAAGTTGCATTTTATGATTGACCGTGTCTAAATCTCATGCAGTCCATGGCCGATCTTTTTGTCCTTCGTCTTCCAAACACTTTAATTTGTTCTGCAAGATATTTAAGTTTTAGAATCTGGGTTATAACAGCAATAACACAGCTAGAGACATCTTTAATCATTCTAACACGCTGTGTCTACAATGAATGACATTGGGGACCATTGCGTTGACAACACACATTCAGAACTGTCGCAAATATATTAAGTGAAAAAACGTATTCCCTTTTCATCCTTAATGAAAAAAGTGAGATGAAAAAGCAAGACAATCGAGCCAAGAAACACCTCTGAGGTGAAATTTAAATTACAAAAATAATTTGTTCATTTTCGCTGAAGTAGTTGTAGGAAGAACATTCACTACACCAACGACAACAGTTGTCACAGAGATCAATAGAAAATAGCTTCAACGCAATTAAAGTAATCAATTTTAGACAGAATCATTTCTTTTTAATGAATCAGTCAATCTACCTACTTAGCATAGCAAAAGCATTGGGCATGGAAAGGAAACCAGCTGTCGTCAAAATCAAGCTAGGATAAGGCTACAAGTCATGATTCATTTTGTCAATAAAGTTTCTAGCTGTAAAAAAAATCATTTTGGGTTAAGAGCTAAGTTCACCCTCTTAATCTTCAAAGACAGCAAATTTAATTCATTATAATGAAAGTTAAATCTTGACTGAACTAAATACGGAGGCAAGGAAATCCTAAATTAATTCATCTGCTGTTAGCCCTTGTGTCCATGGAAGGCACCAAAAGACACAACAAAAATAAAAATTACCGATAAATAATAATAATTGTAAAACTATTTTCATGTTTGCTTAATCACCTGCTTCACTGCAAGTAAATGAATCTGAAGACTGGGAGGGAAGAATAACAGATATCCATTTCCAATATTTTAAAGATTATAGTCTATGTAGTTTTAGCCCTGGACCTTAACTATCCCATCTAAAAAAAAATCAGCCTTTGTTGTTCAGAGCAATGATTTGAATCGATTACTTTAGCATACAAAAAGCGGAAAAAAAACTTTTTAAAAAAAATTCAATTTTCTCCCATGTGTAAAAAGTAGAAAGATATGTGGTTAGTCGCCTTTGGTCTTCGGATAAGTTAAAAAGCGCACCAAACATGCTATATATTCATGTATCATTATATACAGGGAAGCCAAATTGATCTTGAGTGATTACGAGTCAAATCTGAAGACAAAGCCTATGTCTGAGTTTGCTGAAGAAGTTCCAGAATTCACCAGGACATTTTCATCACTCTCAAATGCCTATCGGTCCTGTGAGTCCGTTACTGGGGGTATCAGTGTTCAGCTTCGGGATATACGACAACTGACCAACGAGATCTGTGGCTTGATCACTGATAACTTTCACAAAGAAGGCTTGCAAGCCTGGACCGAAGGAACGGAAAATTCCCCGCATGGTGAGCTGTAATACATATATATCTCACCTCAGTTTTTCGTGGCCCTCTTGAACTTATATCTGCATCTGTATGTCTCGTCACATGCACTGGCAGAGAAACATACTCGTGTACACATAACATATTCATATCTTACTATCATTAGAAGTGCATTTGTAATGGGAATTCAAGACTGTATCAATCTTAAAAGTGAAGGAAAAGTACTACATTGTCAGTTTCTTTAAAATAATGAAATCAATATTCAGATTTAAGAGAAAATGTTTTGTTTTATTTGATATAACATGAAACATATGTCACTGTTACATCGTGTGTACATTTGAAAGAAATTGCAAAGCAAAGTATGATAAAGAATCTTTCATCAGATCTGTTGTTTGACATTTCCAGGATTAAATTCCGTGATCTAAATTTCTTTGTAGGGTACGTAGTCTAGTTGACAACATGTGCATTCACACTCTGAGCATTGTTTATGATGCTGCTTGTAATGATTTTACAATTTGAGTCGAAAATGTATTATCACCACGGCATGAAGTTAGATCAAGGTATGTAATTCAGCCTTGTAAACAAGAGAGATTAAAACTTTTCGTCCTCCAGTTAATGTTCTTAAAGTGAGAAACGTTGTTGAAAAGTTATCTTTTTTATTGCGTTAAAAATGCTGAATTGTTAGGCTAAAAGCCATTTAAATAAGATTGACTCCTGTCAAAATTTTTAACTATATATTCAATATTGTAGGCCGAGAAATAATTTTTGAATGAGATTTGACAGACGTATTAATCTGTCCTTCTATTTTGAAGCTCCTCGGTGATCTCAGGAGAATTAAGAATAATATTCTACATTAAAATCTAGTTTGGATGATCAATAACCTGAAGATCTCGTTACCACGGTGAACTAATGTAATTACAGAATTTGAGCCATTTTCTGTATGGCTGATAGTTTTATAGTAGGCAATAAAAGCATAGCATTATGCCCTGTCTTTCCATATACTTCTTCCCCCTCCCCCTTCACTAGCTCTCTTTCCTTCTGCCTCAGTGATTCTCTTTTCCCGTCTTAATCTTCCAGTCTTGTATTCTTTTACTTTGTCACCTTTCTTATGTCAGTAACGATCATGATATCTGAATAACGTATTTTAATTAAAGCACATTTCATGACATTTTTTTTGACATCACTTAGTCTGTTCTTTTCTGTCCTTGTGGTTTTGCCGTCTTTGATATTTAAATAGTGATTATAGTTCATTTATGAAATATTTGCTAAAATACAGGGGAGATTCTTCTGAAAGAGGAAAGATATAAAGGCTGAAACAGTTTGCTGCATTCTGAAACTTTGTTCTTTCAGTCCTTGTGATATTTCTGTCATTATACTTAACTGATAACAAAACTGCATTTTGAATCACTTGTTGGAATACAGGAGACAAACTTTTGAAAGAGGAGAAGATCTCTAGACTGAAACAGTATGAAGCCAAACTTAAAGAAGTCAAGGCCGTATCGGCTAGGGCTGCAGCGGAAGCACAGTCTGCGCATGAGCTTGCTGCCCAGGCGGAAGTGGAAGCAACAGAAGCGGAAGCTGAAGCAGCCAATGCTCGGATTGAGGCAGAAGTGGCCATTAAAAGAGCAGAAGAGGCAAAAGTAGCAGCTGAAGAAAAGAAGAAAGCTGAGGTATGAACACATTGGTATTTAACTGAAGGATTGGCAGGCTATAGATGCTAAGCCTTTTTAAGGGTAAATTGACAAGTGTTTTGCTTGAATATCACTGAGAATTGAATTGAACTCAATGTGTACTGGGATTGTGAAAAAAAAACAACAACAACAACAAAGAAACAGATAAATCTGTTTGCCTATTCACAGCGCTAGAGAGAAAATATTGCAGTGGTTACAGAGTTTCTGTTGTTCCATTTGTCAGAAGTTATTTGTTAACTTTGTAAATTTACTATTGATAACCCAGGAACCAGTTTTAATTCAATGTTTATTATTTAACAGAAACGGGCGGCTTTTCTCACCTATTTGTTAGTGCTGACATCAGCCACAGTGTAAATACACAAGTTGCATTTTAATATATAAGAAAGGGGATAAAATACATTTAAAGATTTGTATCATAATTTTGATACGCCAGTGTAACATGTGTGTCGTTCACGGCAATATCTTCTTTCTTTTTCTCTGTCTCAGGAAGAAGCGAGGAAACGAGCAGAAGAAAGAGCGAGACTAAAAGCGGAAGAGGAGAAAAAGAGGCAAATGGAAGAAGATAGAAGATTAGCAGCGGAGGCACGAAAGAAAGGGTCATCGTTCATGGACGAAAAAAGGAAGGCACAGGAGGAGAAAGCGAGGCTTGAAGCGGAGAGAAAGAATCCAAATAACTGGCCTAGATTCATGTAAGTTTTACCTTGTTCTTTCAGCCAAAATAAATACATATTCCCCATATACTAACCATCATCATAATTATCATAAGATAGCATGTGCAAAGCCATCTAAGTCTAAAAAAAAAAAAAGAGGAAAATTAGCAATAGGACTAACAGAGCATATTCGGCAACAAACACTCTCAATGATCCCGCTAGATTGTGATACTTATTGACTCTATGGCTATCCAGAATTCATTCCGGCTTCGCCGATTAAACAACACAGCAGAAACTGTGTGTCACTGAAAGAAGGAACGCCAGTTTAAGAGCGATCTATGGTAAATGATTTCATGTTGATAATCGTGTTGGTTTAATTCGACGGAACACGTTACAGTTTCAAATTATAGTTTCAGATTACAGCTTCAGATGGGTCGTATAGAATACAACTTGCTTTTCTATGGTGTTCGCTTCTCTTTTTCCTTCTCAAATGTTTTTTGGCAACTGCAATCCCAGCAGATGGACGGCTGTGTAGGAAAGTACGACGGTGTATGCAGAACATTACACTTTATGTACATTTCGTGCTGTGGGTCATTCCTTTTTCATTTCGATTGGGGAATGCTATTTTAGTAATGTTTCTCGACTTCTTCCTCTCTTTATGCCTCATTCCTGATAATTTTCCTCCCCTTCTCACCGTTAACATCCATCGTTATCATCCTTTGCTTCCCTCTCCCTGCTCATTATCAGACCCCTCTGTGAAACATAATATGATTAACAATGAACGGCCTCTAGAACCAATTTACTGATAAATACGACTAATCGATCAGCTAACTGATGATGATCTTTCGCAGTAGATTGAGCCTGACGGAGTGAATAAATGGAGCAAATTGATAGATAAAGTATTATATGTATGTATGTATGTATGTTTGTATGTATGTATGTATGTATGTATGTATGTATGTATGTATGTATGTATGTAT
>JBCEWB010500465.1:0-19209 GCA_039654565.1 Peronia peronii | reverse complement strand
GATTTTGTTTAAAATCTGAAAATAATGGGTAGATTTACGGTTGAATGCATAAATAGATGAATAGATGGATGAATGGATGGATGGATGGATGAAGAAATGGATGGATGGAGAAATGAATGGATGGAGAAATGGATGGATGGATGGATGGATAATGGATGGATGAGTGGATGGATTGATGATGGATGGATGGATGAAGAAATAGATGGATGGATAAATCGATGAGTGGGTGGCTGGGTGGATGCATGGAGGATGAATGGCTGGATGGATGGAATGATCGTTGAAAGGATGGACCGATGGAGAAATGGAAGATCATTGTGCTCAGTTCTATTACTTCCCTTTACCAGACAAAAGAGGGATTGAACAAGTAGTGTAAAGAGGAAAAAAAAACACTTTTGTGCCCTTTGCTTGAAATATACACATGAAAAATATTTTTAAAAATGTGGTATGAAGAGAATGTTTTCTTCTTATTGTTATAATTTTATCCTATTTTTTAGTGATCAGTCTTTTGAATGACAAGAAGGAAAGGGAGTTTCTTTCCTCTTTACCTTGTTTGCTTATCTTTTGCCGAGCAAAGGGAAGTAATAGGGCTGGTCAAAATGATCTCCCGTTACGCTAATGGCGACCGAGTCCCTCTTTTTGAAGAGCAAATCAGAGGCAAATAATCTGCAAAACGATCTCCCATTATACAATATACGTATATGTACTCTGTAGAGAGTGTGGTTGAAAGAATGTCTTTGGCCATCTCATAATTCCATGCATATGTAATCTTGAACCACACACATCCACAAAATCTGTGCCCCTCCTTTTATTTTGTTTTCTCTGTCATACTTTAAACCATTTTGATATTTGCATGCTTATTTCTTATATGGGTTAATATGTTTGTATCATGTTTATTTTCAAACACTCTCAAAATTGTCATTTTTATTTCTTCTTCTGATTTGTTTCTTGTTTCATTTCTTTTGTTATATGAAAACAACAAATTTAAGGCCCTGAAAAGAATTATGCAATTTTTTTAAAACCTTTTTTAACATTTTGTTTTTCAAACTTTTGGTTTTCATGTATCTGTATTTTGTAGTAATGTGCAAAGTATAAAATGATAGACTGTATAATACCATGGTCATGACCATGATAGTATTATAGAAGTTTAGCTCAAAGACAAGTATGACACATTGGCTGTTGTGTGGTAACTGTATGCGTATTGCTTTCAAATTGTTTCATTTATGTTTTCTTTTGATTTAGGACTATTAAAGGAATAGAAAAATCTGCATTTCTGGATAGCTTATTCTTATTACGAGAAAGATTGTTTGTTTTTGTTTCCCCTTGATGTGTGTTTTTCTGTTTGTTTTTTTTTTTTTAGGTGTTTTTGTGCTAGGTTTTGTAGAGAAAATGCATCTGGATGGGTGATTATTTGCATTAACAGTTTTTACAAGCAATAAATCTCTTGCCACCAATGCTCTTGTTATCTTTCCCTTTATTGAGGGTGTTCTCCCAAGAACATGTACTCACTCTTTAACCCTAAAAGTGTCAGAGGCAAGTCTGATCAAATCCTTGTTCATTGTACTTTGCGTGTATGAATTTTTTTGCATAAAGTAAAGATGTCACTGGTTTTATATTGTCTTTCTTTTTCTCAGACACAGATCATTTTTTTATCATCATACAAAAACAACAAAAAATAGGCATTACAGTAGTTTCCTTTATTGAAATAACCGCCTTCAGGTCGTTGAAAGACATATACATGTATATAGAACGTTCCTCTATCACCTACTGAGTTAAATCACCAAACATACTGAAACCTACCACATTTTAAACCCTGTTGATAGTGCAGACCAATAGATTCAGCATTATGAATTGCATTGTTTGGAAATGTAAAATATTGCTGTTCAGTTTCAAGAAATACAAAATTCAGTGTGCTACAAGAAGTCAAAGTAAAGCTACTTCATCACCAAATAACTCTATGACACATGGTAAGAGAGATTCCTGTAACAATGTGAGTACATTTCGTTGGAGGTCCTACATTTTATGATTTATCGAGAGCTATTTCATTCATAATTTTTTTGATGTATCTTTTTGAAATTTTCTTTCTTTCTTTTTTTCTTTCTTCTTTCCTTCTTTCTTTCTGTCTTTCTTTCATTGTCTTTCTGCTTTCTTTTTTTCACTCTTTCTTTCTTTTTCTTTTATTCTTTTTTCACTTATTTATTTAATTATTTATTCTTCTGATGGAAAGATAGAAAAATCATTTGTAATTTAGCACCTATATGTGAAAGTTTCAATAGATTTGAAAAGCATTTTGCATAATAAAATATGTTAATACATGGAAATAATACCATTCAGGAGTCTGTGTAATTAAAAAGTTTGTCAATCTCAAAAAATATGGGAAGTATATTCCATATTTGAAAATAATGGTATTGTGTTTGTAGTTTTTTGTGCATAACACAAAGAGAAGCAATGGAATGAGTAACAACAACATGGCGTGGGTATATTAATTTTTTTGCTTCATCTTTCAAGGTATTGATCTTCCTATTATGAAAATGTTTCTCTAAGATTTTGAAACAGTTGATGTGGTGGCATTACATTGTATTTTTTGTTTTTTTTTGCTTCCTAAATTTTATACTTTAGGAAATATTCAAGAATATTTTGTTCATTTGAAAAGTGATGGCATTGGCGCCATAAACATTAGATAGAGCTAGACTAAACTCCAAGACAATAATATTAAATATTTACATAATTTTGGGGAGCAGAATTCTTGGATATGTAGGCTACTAACATATCAGTAAAAAAAATAATCTTGTCACAATCCAAGGTCATTACATGGAAGATGCATTCTAGGTGTGATTTCATCATTTTGTTTGGTTCTAGACAATCATATATTGCCTTATTTCAGAAACGATGACAATGGCGTTATCTCAAGAAATCCTGTCACTGTGAAGCACACAGTAATGTAGTTCATCTGATCTCTCCATACATAAAGTTGAATTGATATGTAATTATACAGATTAGTTTGGGAGTGGATATGCAAACAGTACTAAGTGGCCTGATTCAAGTCCTGAGAAAAACAGGACATTTTGATTACATCTCTTGCATTTTGGTATTGATGTTACCAGATTTTGGGCACATTTTTATTTGAAGAATAGTTCTTTTTCTGGGATATTGACAGAAAATAGACAACTTGTAAATTCTTGTAAATTTATCAATGAGCACAATTAAAAAAAAAACAAAAACAAATAAACATTGACCTAGACCTAGTACATTCGTTTTCACTTCAACTTTTAACTTCAGAGAGAGTACTTTATATATCTACATGTACTTGAGTTTTATATCATTGTGCATGCTCAGATACATTGCATTGACTCGTCAGAAGTGTTTCATTTCTTTATGTAATTTAGGTAAAATTTCACCTGCGTCTAATATCTATGCTGTTTTTTTTAGTTCTCTATATTTTCTTTTTGCTTTCCTATTAAAAAAAACAACATATTTTTCTTCCAGTTAAAAAATAATTATATATATATATGTACTTATTTTATTTCATGCTTTCTTTTTGAAAATACTTTTGTAACAGTTTAAATTAAAGACCTGATGCACTTTTGTAATTGATCATATTTTGGTATGTAAAATTTCATGGAGATTTTGGGGTTCTGTGCTTTCCTCATAATCTAAAAAAAATATATACATGTGTTGTCTTTATTGATGATCAGTGGTTTAATCAGTTTTAGTTTGAAGCTGTTGCCTTAAATACTTATTTCAATTTACCTCTCAACATTGTAATGACAGATGCATCCAGATTCTTTCTTCATATAAAATGTGTATAACCTTAAACTAAAACATTGTTCGCTACAAATAGAGAAGTAGATATCATAGAGCTGTACTAGACTGCACTAGAAACAGTATGAGAAACCGTGAACATGTCCAGCATACCTACATTCATGCATTTTTTTGCCTTTACCTCTTTTTCAATTAATTATACTTTTTTTAGTGTGTAATTTTGCATAATTTTTTAAAGGATCTCAACAGTTTCCTTCTTGAATGTGTGTATTACTGAGATGTGTAAAAATGTTTCTGCCATTAACATGCAAAACTTCAGTAAACTAAATAATATAGGCTACATGATTGATGGCATCCAGTATAGCTTCCATTATAGAGGTGAGGAATTGTGCATCCTTAAAGAATAACTCTGAAAAATATATTTTGTCTAAAGTATCATTTCCCTAGTTAGGGAAAAATAGGGATTTGATTGAGGTAACTTCAAAATTTAAGGATCCAGATATTATTCATCCATTTTTTTTCCCCCTCTTCATTGAACTGTGAGATCAGCTTCATTTTGTTTTCGGTTTCTCCAATATTCACATTATAGCAGCTTCTAACTGACAGTTTCCAGATTGTAGCAGCAGTACCTCTATTGTTGGTATCTTTTCTGTGTGCCCAATCAACCCTAACTATAGGCCACCGTGCTCATACTATGAACACTTCGAAGTGGTTTGTACATGTATTTGTTTTCATTTGTCTAATAAAGTGATTCATGCTAAATAACTTGTCAATAAATAAACAGTGAATAAAAGCTGAACCATTCTTGTGTGAGTATGGGTTGCAAAGAGATGAAAGCTCATTGTTTCTGAGTGAGACATACATTTTTATTTACCACTTAATATACACAGATATTATATATATTATGGTATATGGTGTGAAAAGAACGCTCACAGATGTGCACATTTATATATATAATTCAGATAGAACTCGTTGAAATGTTCTGTATTGTAAGCTGCACATAAAGTTATTTCCAGCTTACATTTGATGTAGTTGTTGAGACAAAAGTTGCATTTTTTTTTTCTCTTTTTCTTTGAGTTGACTAATGAACAGAAAAAAAATTATGACAGGAAAAAAAAATGTTTCGCAGAGAAAAGTCAGATCGAAATGAATTAATTAAATAATAATAATAAAAAAAAGAAATGAAAGTGAAAGGAACAAACTAAAAACGAAACGGTATTCATCAAATTATGGTAGGCCTGTTTGACGTTAATAACAATTAGCAAAATAGCATGGTATAAACTTTTTGTTATAATGATAGTTGCTATCGTATGTGAACCATGCATTGTACCTGTCTTATTTTGTATGTAAATGAAAGAAAACATGAAAAAAGGTGACATGAAATCAAAATCAGAATCTGAAGATAGGGAAGGTTAAAGACAAGGGAAATATATTATGATGTTCACGTATATTTGATTTCTTTTGTTTGATTTTGAAATTGTGTCTTGAAAGAAACCAACAGTATCGTCAGTAATGTTTTGAACTACATGAACAGGAGAGAGAAAAAGCTCAGAAAAAAGGTGGCTTTGTGTAAGAAGTCTCATAACATCACCATGTCTAGGTACATGATTAATCTAATCATAATTGTTTAAACTGCACTATGTGATACACAAAACACTGCCATGTATTTTTCAATAATCTTTAAAAATGCTATTAGTTTAAATTATTCGAAAGAAACCTCAAATAGACTCAACAATCATTATTAAAATATTATTAGTTTATTGAAAGAAGCAAGGATAATTTCCCAAGAATTTATAAACTCGAAATTGCTTGCGCCGTGGCAAAGAAAATGTCGATTGCGTCCTTTTTCCACAGAAGAGAAGAGAGGACAAGGGAAATCACTCTAACAATGGAAAGTAAACGCTTGGCTAGGGACGGTCTAGCAGATAGAAGTGAATATTTGCGTTTTATCCGTGATCACATAATGTGAACATAATCAGGTAGCAGATGGCTTTTTTTCATATTTGATTTGTATTGACGAAAGGCTGGTTATTGATATTTGATCTTGCTCTGTCATGCTGAGTCTCTGTGTATGCGTCTCAGGCTGTAGACGCTATTCATCTTCCAGTGTCGGGGTCGACGTGAAACGACTCGCTGTCTCTCTCTATCCTCGACTCTTCTGGTTCATTCCTCCAAAAATGGATTCGTCCAGTCCTTGATGCCGTCTGTCCACATTCTTCCCTGTCTTCCTCTCGCTCGTTTTCCGTTGATCTTCCCTTCCAGTATATCCTTACAGATAGTGTTGTGTCGTTTGATTTGACCAAAATTGGAAAAATATTGTATTCCTTTTTTGAATTGTTGTCAGTAGATCTAGTGAAGGTTTGACTTTTAGCATCTTGTTGGTCTGTCTTTCTGTCCAACTAATCCTCCCATACATCTGAATGTCCACATTTCAAAGGTCTCAATTTTTTTCTCCAGATTATTGTTTAGGGTCCATCTCTGACCCATAGAGCAAGATCGAATAGCACTTCACAAGTCTCAGTTCGAAGGAGATGTGTTTACTTGTTAACACTGACTTCATGGATGTGAAACACGATTGCTATTCCAATATGCATTGTTATTTCTTCACAACTTTTTCTGTCTTCTGTGGTCTGCTGGCTTAAGTATATATATAAATTTTGCCACCTGTTCCAGTTCTTTACCATCGATCTCTTATGTTTGTCTTCATTCCTGTTTTTTTTGGACATGATCATTACTTTTGTTTTCGTGATATTTATATCTAATCCATTTATTTCACTGTTTTTCTTGACTGTGCTGACCAGATTCTGTAGGTCATCCTCACTATTGGTCAACAGTACTGTGTCTTCTGCGCACCTCAGATTATTGATGTTTCTGCCACTTCCATTCATTTCTTTACTTTCACAAAATATAAATTCTGTGTAGATGTTGAAAAGGTATGGTGAAAGAACACATCCTTGTCTGACATCTCGTTTAATGCGCATGTAATAGACGTATTAGTTACTATTATCATTTCTGTGCCTGAATGAGACGTGAGTGGTTTTACTGGTTACACTTTAGTTTCTATTTAATGGCCAGCCTCCGCTTTCAGTGACTAGACAGTTTGTATTCAGATAATATATCAATCATATCATGAACCTCTCTGCGCTCCTTTATGACATGTTTTGGCTTATGAAGTTATGCCAGGTTATGGATGAATGCATTACAGAATGATCTGTGTAGAAGCGGTGACAAACTTAACACTCTTATGTAATTGACATGTACTTTTATGTATAACCCATCTATTCTACTGATGACTAGTTTCATGTATTATGTGTAAAGAAGGGGTGGAGTTAGGGGAGGAATTTGATGAAGCACATGGTCAGTCAGAGGTCTGATGTAGGCCTACATGTGTCATTTAGAAGGCTGGGTGGAGTCAATGGAGACTATAGCACTAGCACTGGTCATTCAGATTGACAGGCCGGCAGCTCGCCACAGAGAGCTTCCATTTGTCTGTGGCTGATTCCCTATTATGACCAGATCTGATCATGAGTCTGAGAGTATGGAATCAAAATTAGAGAAAGCCATTGAATGAATAGAATTATGATGGTTGTACTTCCTGTAGGACAGGCAGAATTTAGGGCGCTCATTTGATAGAGTGATCCAGGCAATGTTTTATAAATAGAAGTGGATCCAGTCACGGATTGGGCACACATGATTGGTCCACTATTAAATACTCCTACTTACTGTCAATTAAAGGTAGAAAAATCTGCATTCATGTGTGAAAAATCTGTTGTATCTTATAGGTATATAATGTGCCAGGAGGATTCTACCTCCCTTGCGACCCCCCCCCCCACCCCCTCCCCCATTGGACATCCCAAGGTCATTTCCTTGCACATGTGAGCCAATCCGTGCTGCTAATAGACTTAATTTAGCAATCGGAATCATGTCCTTGGATAATCTGGAAGGCAGTAGTCGATAAGTTCTGTTGTAAACATAAATTGAGACCACACTATCAAACGAGTATTATCAAATTTAGGGTATTTGTGAATACATTGGTGATTAAGAGAGCATAAAGTGGCATTGATGAAACAGACATTTATAACACCATCAAAGAAACAATACAATGTTAACTCATTATTGAAAATATTATTATTGTTACTGTTGATGGAATTATAATGTCAATCTTTTGATTTCATCCTGTGTTCAATCTTATACAGGGTGACGTAAGAATGGCTAGCAGTAATAAAGACAGCACTGGAAGTCACCAGCCAGCCAATAAACCAACAGATTCATGGATGTCCAATCTGCCTGCAAGTTTGCATGACTGCCCACTCTCAACACTAGCCATTCCAGGTAACTCCGAGAATGTGTAAAAGAATGGTGAGGTTGTTTGTTTGATATGATTATAACAACTTTAAAAAAAAAAAGGCCATCTGATTCAATAGTGACACTCACATATTCAGAATTGAGCTAAATTTATGTTTGAAATGTCTGAGATGTCTTCCAGGTTTGTTACTTGTACAGCAAATGGATGTGATTGTTCCACTTTGTTAGAGGACCACAACAACAAAAATAAGCAAAAAGAAACAATATAGAAGGGTACATTTGGTATTATAAACTACTTCTTGAGAGGGAACATTTCTCATTCCAGCCCTTAATGAAATGAATTGCTTATTGCAAAAAGAATGACAGAGTCTTGTGAATTTACACTAATTAAAAAATATTTCTCTATATGTCTGTGAAAAAGATTTGGTTGAGAAGTTCATATACTTTTCAGACAAAATAGCATTGCAGTATAAATTCATGTTGGTGGTGTTGTTAACAGTTAACATTGTAATATTTCATTACTTTATTTTGACGAGCTAGCATGAGATAATATACAGATTGTTTGGTTTTCTAACACAACAAAAACCATGGAGAGCAGAATTTCTCGGCCAAGCATTTTAACTTAACCCTGAAAATGGTGTCCATGTAAAAAGCATGTCCAAGTAATTTTGGTTTATGTTTTCAGGTTCACACAATTCAGGGGCATTCAAATTTGATGCTCAAAATGAATTTGCTGTTGATGCATCAGAGTTTGTGAGAGATCTGACCAGGATACCAGGGATTGGCCCAATGGTCAACGGCATCATGCGAGAGTGGTGTAAGTGCCAGAACCTGGACATTTCACAGCAACTGAATGCAGGCATCAGATACTTTGATCTGCGAGTATCGACCAGGCCCGGATGTGAAGATTTTTACCTTGTACACTCCTTGTATGGAGAAAAAGTGAGGAAATTTGTATTTAGTTATTTTTTTCTTTTGAAGGAATGCAAATAGTTGCAAAGGGAAGTTTTAAACTTTTTATTATTTTTCTTTTACAAGGAATGCAGATTTTTTACATAATTGTTGTTGATTGTCATGATTGTAATTATTACATTTGTATGATCACATCTGTGTGAAATTTAAGAGTATTATTTTTCCAAAGCAATTTTGGGTCATCTGCTGTGCAAGCACTGTACAATTAAATTTCATTCCTTTATTCATGCTGTTAATTTTGATATCTTTATAAGATCATTTCTTTTGTTGTGTAGCAAATGAATTGAAATTCACAAAAAGTAGGAAAATGCGTTTTCTTTATTTTTGCTTCATCTCATAGAATATAACTGAAAACTTATAGCAGAAAAATATGAGAAGGCATGAATTAATATGACCATATGAGAATTATCATATATATTAAATATTAGACTCATCACTTACCTTTGGAAAATACTTTCCTATGATATTTTGTGGATAGAAAACTAAAATCAGTCTCAAACAGCTTAGTTCTCAAATAATTTAATCCGTCATAGGATGGATCTATAATGAATGGCTCAGCCTTTCAATGATTTTAAAAATGTAAACTATTGTGTGGTGTGCAAAGTTGAGATTTTCACTGAGGCAGTGTTTTGTCCGTTTTATTTGAGTATTTTCCTACTGCTGCCAAAATCTAAATATCGATCATTGTGCTGTTTGTTTTTTTGCTTTTTTTTCTTTTTTGATCTTTAATTGTTTATGTAATGATCGAGTGATTTGAAAGTGAAGCTTCAGTCAGAATAACTTCTGATTCAATATCAGTGACTTCGCAAGGTCTGAAATGTTAAACTTTTAGTTCAGGAAATAAAGCAATAATTTAGTTTGTGAGAAGATTTGTGGACTTGTCATCTTAGTCAAATGATTCTGTATTCTTTCAACATTGGCTTCACTTTCTATCACTGTCCCATGGCATTTATTTCTTATGGGATAATTATAATAAAATAAACAAGTGTCCAAGTAAGTGTGATTCATAAGATCGATTGTTTGATGAAGTTCTGCTCTGTCAACAGGTCAGTGAGTTGGTGCAAGCTGTGATAGCATTTTTAAATGCCCATCCACGTGAAATTGTTTTGTTGGACTTCAATCATTTCTATGCCATGGAGATGGAACATCACCTACAGTTGGTCACTTACCTCATCACTGAGTTTGGTTCTAAGCTGCGCAGTGAGTGTGAATGTGACCAGCTTACTCTGTGTAAAATGTGGGATGAAGGAAAACAGGTAAAAGATGGATGGGAGTTGTTGGCTTGTTTTACTTGTAGTGAAAGTATATATAATTTTTCTGAATTTATGAAACATGGATTTTAATTTTTTTTAACAGTAAAGATACAGTGGAATACACTTAAACCAAAAACGGCTAAACTGAAAACACCGCCGAACCGAAAGAAAAATTAATCCCCGTTTTTTCTCTCTTATACTCTTTGTTAATGGACTAGTGATAAACCAAAGTCGACATACGTGGGAACATGGCTGAACCGAATTACAATAACCTTGATTTTAGTGGAAGCCAATGACCTATTCTTAATCAAACACACTTAGTATCGACAAGTCGTTCTCTCATCGTCAGGCCTGAGGCCACCAGCAGGTGACGAAGACAGAGAGGGGTAGGGGACAGAGGAATTGCGTCAGTGAATCAAGTGCGCATTGTCTGTGGAATCTGAATTGTGTGGGCAACATGTCATCGAAGCATTGTGATGCGCGCTGTCTGAAACTGCGCGTGATGTTATGGCATCGTGTAGTTTCAGATGACCCACGTGGTTAGTTAGTGAAATTTGACCTTACTGAGTTTGTTCCCCTCATCTGACAACTTCCACCATGCCAGTTTGAATGAACCAAAATATGTTTAAACCAAAATAATACATCTGGTCCCTAAAATTTTGGTTTATGCGTGTTCCACTGTATTTTAATTTTACATTTCATTGGAAGGCTGTGATGTGGAAAAATCCAGGGTGAAATATTTCTTATTTTTTCATATAAACAGACTGACATCCCTGACTTGGGGAAAAAAAAATTGACATGTGCTTGCATATTGTTGAAAAAAAAAAAATGACATTTATTTTGAATAGAAAAGAGAGCTCAATAGAAAAGAGCAATATTATCAACAAAAGTCAACCCCGTAGGCTCTTAAATGTTTGCTGTACTCTCTTCAAAAGGTTGTAGGTATACATGTATGGTTAAAAATACATGTAATAATGAACTGAAACCTATTATGGATGTTAGTTCAGTATTTGCTAAGAGGCAGTTGTTTTGGCTTATCAAGGTGGAGAAATATGTTTATGTGCTTCACAGACATACACTCTGTAGTGACATTTTCTTTTCAGGTCATTGTATTTTATCAACATGAAGATGTTGGAGGTTTTGAGGAAATGTGGGCCTCTAAAAGAATATTTTCACTGTGGCTGCGGACGATAGACATAGATCATTGTATCAAAGCTTTGGATAATCACTACAGCCATCCATCACGCACAGATTTCCATGTTTGTCAGGGTAGGTGCTCTGCTCTGTGAAATTTTGAAAGCCAAAGCAGCTTTATCTGCAATGAAGCAGAAACTTTGTTCAAAAGAGTTGTCTGTAATTTTTGTTTAAGTCATTGACGTCCACACTTTTTTTGGTCTAGCCATTCTCTGGTAGCTGCACTTTCCAGGGTGCCTTTAGAAAAATCGTTGTGACCAGACTGTTAAACATAGAGCAATGTTTTTTTGTTTTTTGTTTAAATTAACGGGTGAGATATTGAAATGATACATGAAGGAAAGAAAACTCAGTTATCTTGAAAACTTTTTCAGAAATTCATGTTGAAAATTGACAAATAATATATGTCAAAGACAAAACATTTGTATGGGTATGCTGTTCAGCATAAAATACATCAAAAACTGTTTGAAAATGGAAAGCAAATCATATTCAGTCTAAATCATGGGAAGTTAGATCTAATATGTCAACTGAGTGATATTTTTCGATACATGGGTTAGTGCCCAGGGGAACTTCATAATGTGTGCCCCATACATATGTCACTGCATCCTGCACATGATATCATAGCAAAGTGAGATCTGGGTCATCTGAAACGAAATGGCTCTAGATTAATTTGCATATACTGTTGACGCAACTTTTCTGATCTTTGTGTGAGAACAAAAAAATTGTGATATTAGAATTTCAAAGGTTTCGACAATGGACGTTTTTCAAAGCAGTACTCTCAATCACAAGCTTTGCACCAGTGAGTTTTAGAAAAATATTTCAAAGATTTTCCTTCAACGTCTACTTAATATGGAAAGTTTTTATGAGTTTATCCATATCTGCATGTGAACTAGTGGGATGGGACTGAATAAACTAATGTGAACTTTAATGTTGTCTTTTTGTTGCATTGTTTAGCTTCAGTTCATTATGAAATTAAATGTGAAGATCGACTTTGATTATATGAAGTCATTGTCCCAAAAGATGTTCTTGAAAAGCCTTTTTTAATTAAAATTGATGTCAGATTGAGAAACTACACGTAAATGTTGTGTTGATGTAATAGAATTTGTTATTATTGTTGCTGTTATAAAATTTAAATCTTGATATTGTTACAGGGATTTTAACACCCACAAAAGAGACAATCATTGCTGGCATATTTGGAAACCATGGACTTGAATCGATGAACAAGACCTGGCTTCCACGATTCTGCTCCTGGGTGGAAGAGTCACATCGTCGTTGTTCTTGTCCGCTGAATATCGTCATTGCTGACTTTGTGGAGAAAGAAGACTTTGTACGGAAAGTGATAGATCTGAATCTGCAGCGAGCTGGGCACTGACAGTGTGGTTATAATGCCCATGACTTTCTCTCTCTCACTACTAGATCTTTGGGAGTTTCCACTGTATTAAAACTTTTCTTCCATAGTTCCAAATGTAACTAGTAAAAACCAAACATGTATTTACCATCACTGCAAATTTTTTTGGTCAGAGTTTAGAGTAGAGATAATTTCTCAAACTTTTAGAAATTACAGATGTGATTCCATAAAAGGATTGAAAAAAATGACTGAAACCTTGCAGCCTTATCCCTGCTTAAGAATTAGTTTTAATAGCAGTTTCTCGGATATTCAATAAAATCTCATGTGACTATACATGATACTTATTGCAAAGCATAAATATGGAAAGGAAGGTGTCATAAAGCCTTATACGGACCATGATGGCAGATACTTCAGGGCATGATTTGACATAATGGCATGCAACAATGTATCGTTAAGCTAATATCTGGTGATGATATATAAAAGTTTTTGGTTACATATCATGTATCTAAGGCGAAACGTGATAGAAGAATAGATTGGTCATTATGTTTTGATACAGCACTTTTTATTTACAACAACCACTATGATACAGATAAGCTCATTTTAATATGATGTGTAAAAAAGAAAGATTCTGAGCAGTTTGAATTGCTTCCTTTATATCTACACATATTAACTCTTTATCTCCGTGGGGGTTTTCCCGCTGTGCCGGCGGGGTATAGGGAAACGCTAAATGCAACAGAAGCCCTCCACAAAAACATCAGTAAAATCTAAACTTCGGAATGAATTTCCAAATTGTTTGTTTGCAAAGAACAGATAGATCTAGGTGAATGTGGCTTTTTTCTAAATTGGTTTTGTCATAACTGTGCTCTTATGTTTTCACAAATGTAGAAGAAAGATGAGGAAAAAAAGAAAAGAAAATTTTGTGCCCGCGCAATCAGTACATCCCATTATCAGAATCATCAATTTCATTTCATATATCCGTCTGCAAATCTAAATTCTGCATGAAAATACCAAAAAAAGTGTTCAGCATCAATGTGCTTTTCAATTTTGTTTGCTAATCATACAATAGCTGTCTGTCAGTTCCAGCGTAACCAGCCTAAGAAAAACAACACTTCAAAGGCTTCAAGTCACACTTTAGCACTCGAGTCCATATTTTTACCACAAATAGTGTTTGTATTTCCAGTAATTACCACAAATACAAATATTGTCGCAAAAATAATGATGTTATAAGGGGCAGAAGTGGTGCGAATGCTTGAGTCGCTGGGAGTGGCTCACCGGCATTTCGACAGCGACCATGAGCTGCTGTCAGCGGCTCACCAGATATAAAGAGTTAATACCTTTTATTTTAAAATCTGAAATTACTCAGCTTTCTCCACATATATACAGGATCTGAAGTTGGTGATTCAAATATAAATTTAACACTTTGATTTATATTGATATTTTTGAAACTGTAAGATTTACTTCAGGTGGACTTACACTGTGTTGTGTGAAAAAAATACATCATTCCCAGATTTTTTCCATGTGAAATTGAAATGAAATTCAGCAGAATTCTGTACTTGTGATTAACACATCATTTTCTGTTGCTTTTAATTAAATTGACAGGGTTTGAATGTTTATCAGTGGTTCATGATGCAAAGCCATTTTGATGTTTTATAAATTGTTTAGTTTTATATATTGATTTTAACTCTAGAGCTGCTACTCAGGGCTATAATGCTGTACGGTCCACATTGCTGAGGTGCTTGATAATCTGGATGGCCGGCTCTAGTACTTAGCTGCAGGTTGTTTGTTTTGTCTATGACTCGGCTTAGGCTTCGGATTGACATGATGCAAGCCTGCATTGCTTTGCTGACCAATGTTCTTCCTCTGATCCTTCCCCTATCTCCACTTTTTCTTCACATGTAATATTTGAAATGAGCCAGTGGTAGAAGAAATGGTTGTATTCACAAAGACATGTCAATTTCATATGCATGAATGTCAATTTTATCACTCCTCATCACTCAGACGATTCCCATCACAGATATTTTTCATAACCTAATGTAATTACTTGGACCAAATCATTTACATTCATATATTGAATCTCAGTGCAAACTGCAAGCTATCATCCCTTTGACCTCGTGGACTTAGGTCATTCTTATTAGCTCAGACTGCCCAGCTTTTGATGGGGCGGTAGTAATTACAAAGAAACACACACAAGTGGATTAATGATGGCATAGAGTGAGAGTCAAAGAGAGATACTGATGTGTAAACTAGTTGATATATAGGCCGCTTTAACATTCATTCATTCACAGTAGTTGTAGTTCACTTCCACTCTTGATAGTTTGATCACTGGTCAGTGCGAAACTTTGTTGAGGGGGCCAAATGGTCAGGGGAATCTGCATTATTATTGTCAACAATATATAACAAAACAGGGAGACTATTTGATACTCTCCTCCCACATCATCATTTCTTTGCAGGCTTCAGAGTCAGACCACTTGAGAGGCTTTGAGTGGGCAAAGTGGTCTTTGATTTTTATTGTTCTGTTCCGTAAGACAGTGATTACCAACGTTTTTTGCATTTGCGACCCCTTACCCAAAAACTTAAAACCCATGCGACCCCCGTTATCACCAGCTTATTTTTACAGTTTATTTTTTGTCATGGAGAGGGAAAGAAACTTCTAACAAAAAGTGTATTTAAGAATCCTGTAATTATTTTTTAACAAACAATAAAAAAACATGTAAGAGCACAAAAAATGTAATTGAGTTGAAATTAGTTTTATCCCAAGCCACTTCCAGCAAGGCTACAGTGTAGCGATGAACCACTACCAATAAATGCATGGGTCGCAAGGAGAACTTCGCTTTTGCCTGTTGTATGAATACCACCAGCCCATGTTGCGGATTATTTAAAACATTTTTATGTAGATCTGATCTTCCTTATGATTCAGACTTGAAGTGTTATATGTTATAATCTCATCACTCTCAGAGCCTCAAAGTTCATGCATGGAATTTTTTTTGTTATTTGTTTTTGTTAATCCTTCTGAAGAGACTGAATTTAGATTTTGTGGTGCTTTAGCACTCCTTGTTAGGTGCATTTTTTTTTAAACAAGATGTGTCTTGAATGAGATATTTTGAGATTGGTCACATGACCAAGAAAACATCGCTCACACATGGCTTTGTTTATATGGTGTGACATCTCTGATTGTCAATACGTGACTATCATGCCCAGAACATGTACACAAACCAACGTGTGAGCAAAAATCCTTGGTCTTGTGACCAGTCTAGAAATACCTCATTGTTGGGTGACATGGGTGCTCATGAGGGAAGATGAAAATGAAAAAAGTCTCAAAGCAGAGACTGTAACACTTGACTGAAAAGCATGTGGATTCCCATCTTGTAGTGAAACATATAAATGCACAACCTTCATTTGCATAATGCACATAACTGGCAAAGAATCTGTCATTGTTTCCAAGAATTGTCAAATAAGTATGAGTGAGGAGATAGAGCAACAGAAGCTGATAGTTATCGAGTTCTCTAATGGTGTTACTTGTTAGTATATTATTTGTATAACGTTCTTTAGCCGTTCATTATATGTTCGACTGGCTTTGGAGTATCATCAGTCATAGCAAGCCCTAGAGGAACTTATCTTGAGAGAAAGATAAAAAAAAAAGCTGTAAATTACTTGTAAATGATATCTGTATTTACATTGGAAGTCAAAAGTAAATGACAGACTTCTCTACTCAAAAAAGGAGGAACCTTGTTTGGTGTTCGATTGCTGCATTAACTAGTTAATTAGAAAAGGACTTTTGGTAAAGTAGTTGTCATAATACAGTATTCAGCATTTCCAGATATTTCATGAAAGTGGGAAATGTACCACAGGAAAAAGTAACCCAGCACATATCAGTATATAGTCACATGTATAATCTTCTTTGAAAGTATTTTACTTTGTATCTGTAATTAATTTGGCTTTTGTAATGAACCTGTTGCTATGGAGTGGGCTTTCAATATGAAGCATAATCATATTTATAATGACCATCAGACAGCTGTCACTTTGTATGTGTGTGTGTGTGCGCACAATTTTTAAAAAAAAAAAATATAAATCTTCTTTTTGAGGATGTCTGTATCCCACAAAATGATTTTGATTACCCAACTATCTGCTAATCTTTTGTGACAGAGACAGTGAGCTGTTGAGTGGAAATGATTGTCATAAGGTGAAGGCAAATGAGAATTCACATCACATGTCTAGTACAAAGGTACTTGTTGAAACTAAGTGTGTAATAAAGTGTTAAATGATTGCACTTCACTTCAGCATTTTATTTGCCAATCAGTGCTCATGTTTTCTTTCACATTTTAAACACTTGTATTTTAAGATTAAAAAAAAACAAAAATAAGTTGAAAGACTTACTTGATCCTGTCTTCATATTTTTAAAAAGATTGTATAATAGCTTGCAGTCAAAGTCCACACTATTCAATCACACAGGATAATGTGTGAAAAGATTCCATAAGATGCCATCCTTTTTGACATTTTTAGTAAGTTATGTATTAGATACATGTATATGTGTATGTGTGTGTATGAGAGAGAGAGGATATGTTATTCAGTATTAGATTTAATCAAACTGTGAACTGAATTTCTTCTCTGTGACAAATAAAGTTTATTTTATCTCATCTTGTTCACATATTGTCTTTTCTCACTTATTTGTCTATTTCCACAGAGAAGTTCCTCTACATATTTTGACTGTGAATCATGATGAATTTAATTATTCATGCTCTTCTGTTTTTTTTGTCCATTCAGAAGTATGTAGTGGTAGTGATAGTCTAGTCTGGTCTATCTCATAGTCACACAGGATCCTTGGGGCACTTCAGATCCTTGAGGCACTTCTTCAGGATCCTTGGGGTACTTGGGGCTGGTTCAGATAACCGGCGTTTGCCACTCGTCCCAGTCTTATGCTCTCCCTACATAGTGACAGCAATATATATTGAAAAAAAAAAAGACATCTATGTCAGTTATTGCCTCTTGTAGAGTTTCAACATAAATAATAAAGAATATACACAAATATGATAAAACATACAGCAAGTTGTGAATAGATGATTGTCAAAGCCAAGTGCATTCTCTCGAGATAACCTCCACTAGGAGATTGAAAGACGTATTATAGAACGTAAAGTGCATTCTACATTAGCAAATTACAAATTCCCATTCATCAGCTTCATAGATATTGATAGAAGGCTAACTCAGAAAATGTTTCTGGAACTGAAGTTTATTTGTTTGTTGTGTTGATATTGCACAAGAATATCAGACAAACTTGTATGAGAAGGCAATATATCATTGAATTATAACTAATGAACAAGTTACATATACATGATATACTGAAAGAATCAAGCAATATTCCACTCCAGTCAATGGACAGAACAGCGTATTCACCAGCCAGAATACCATTAGTGAACTCACTGATAAATTTTCCATTCATACTTAAGCCTGAGTAAAGTGCAATTGCTTTGACCCTAAAATAAAAAGGACTGGTTTGCTTTTAGAATCACATGTCATCTTAATTCATGAATTAACCTCCAAAAAGCATACAACACAGCAACAGGATATTAATCTTACAAGATCATTTAGGCTTAAACTGTCATTTACTGACATACAGCGATTACTCTCACACTTTACTCGGCCACTTTTAGGGTTAAATCGACATACAAAATTCCTTCTTCAGTGGTCTTATGAACATTTACTTGTCTTTATTCTACTCTTATCTTATAATTGTCTCGCAGCCAGTCGAAATCCGGCTTTGAATGTGATGAGGGGGGTGAGACATCAAATTTTTTTATTGCAGAAATCGAAAGTGCATTCATTTCTGAACCAGACAGTATCGGTCTTATCCTCGATTTATAAATCGGGTTTTTGTGAGGTAGGTTTGTAGAATTATATGTATTTGACCGTTCATTTTAACTCGATTTTTTCAGAATTTCGGTCATTGCTGGGGGTCCTCCTTGTTTCTTTAAATAGCTCAAAACTTTTTTCACCATCTGAAAGGATATGAAATAAGCTTTCACGTGATACCAAAAACCCAATATTGTGAAAAATCAACATACGTCTCATTTTGACTGACTGCAAGACAATTTACTTATTCTATATATCTGATGGAGCAAAATCTTTCTACAGTGTCTCACTCAAGTGTTGGGGAAAAAAAAAAATTATCATTGATTGGAATCTCATGAAATTTTATCATTTCTGCAGACATAAAATTTCCAACGCACTGTCTCAATTAAGTACATATATATACATATATATATATATATGTACTTAATTGAGACAGTGCGTTGGAAACATACATATATATATACATACATACATACACATACATACATACATATACATACATACATACATACATACATACATACACATACATACTAC
>JBCEWB010500356.1:0-19210 GCA_039654565.1 Peronia peronii | reverse complement strand
CAAAAAGTGTTTTCTTTGTTAAAAAGAGCTTGACATGACTAGATACTTTACAGGTGTCTACTTTGAATATTGCAATTCAGTTTGGCATTGCTACTTTATTCTTTCATATGGGCAATGCTGGCCACCTTTTTTTTTTTTTAATGTTTATTTCTCTTTTGACTGTTTAGTTGTGTGTTTTTTTTTTTTTCTTCATCATCAAGCTAACTTGAGCATTTTGAGATGGTCCCTGAGTAAACTGGGTGTAAAATCCAGATCTGCCACTTATTCTGATTTTATCAGAATGTTTTGATTTCCCCGCCACAAATTCCTGTCCTTTCAATTTTTCTGAGTGCTTTTATGATGTTCCGATTTTTTGTTGTTGTTTTGCTGACATTGGCCTGGCTGTATCTGTTTTGAACTGTCTTGATTTCGTTTTGCCGGAAATTCTGAGTGACATTTTGCTTCGCGTCAGTATTGTGTACTCGGGTTTGGGTTCTTAGTCTTGAAATCACTGCTGTCTCAACAACTCTAATTAGTTATTGCCTCATTTAAGAACTGCATTGTATCGAATAGAACTAAATTTATAATATCAAGTTCCAACTACATCGGGAATAGGCAAGCTTTCGGTTCTAGCGGTAAGCCCACCTCGCATGCTTTGTACTGCCGCTTGTTTAGATCTGGATTTGGAGTCGAAATGTTTCACATTTTTATTTCTGAGGTTGGGTTGATTTGGCATTACAGTAGACCTGGATCTGTTACTATGTGGCTGAATTGTAATTTTTTTCGTTGGTCTTTTTCTTTCTTTTTTTTTTTTTTTTTTTTTTTTTGGTATTATTATTCTTCAGAAATAATAGGTTATTAATATTATTCTAGATCTAATTTAAAATTACATGGGATATAAATCTGTAGATCTATAGATCTAGATTTTAAGCTTAAACATGATTAACTGTAATATTACCACATTGTTTTGTACAATTCTGATTTTTTGGCCAAATTCAGATTTTTGAGAGTTAAGATACAGATTTTTTTGAGGTGGCAAAGTGGCAGGTCTGAAAATCTTTACCACCACCAGTGTTATTTCGTAGTATGTCGATTGTAACAGCAATATAAATGCATTATGTCATTATAAAGCATTATTTGACTTGTAAAGAAAAATAGTTTTGTGTGGCCCAGTATGGTGTTTGTTAGCATTTTGGCCTCAAGGAAGGGTTGTTATCTCCTCAAACTTGTGTGACAGCCTGGGGAAGGGTAAAATAGAAGGAAAATGCATGTTATAGTTAGCTGTTGTTATTTCAGGTTATGGCCAGACTGAAAAGTGAGTTGGTTTTTCTTTTATCTATAAGTTGTTGAGATGGATGAAATCATGGCTCTGTATTTGACTTGCATTTAATATGAACATTTTTTAAAAATCAAAATGATAAAGCGTAATGCTCAGTACAAGTAAAGTCCTCATTGAGGAAGAATTTCTATGTGTCTCCATAACAGGGATTGGCCAGCCTCATAGCTACAGTGGAAGAATGCTGGGACCAAGATGCTGAGGCACGCTTATCAGCTGGCTGTGTGCAGGAGCGGATCGGGCAGCTGGCTCGCACAGTCAACTCAGGCAGCGGAGGATCCCACTGTGATTTCCTCCCAACAGCAATGCCTCTCCCAGCTTCGCAGCCACCTCATGTCAATACAACTTCCTCATACGTGCCTAGCCCTGCTGTTATTGACGTTGATTGTGCTGGAGACACTGGCGATGTGGTGTCTAAGGATCCAAGCTCTTGTTGAGAGATAAGAGATAGAGGTGAAAGAAAGTGAGACAAGACTGTCACTCGTAGGGATAGACAAAGACTTTTGTTGTGCCATAATAATGGAATGTTGAACTGTAAGAAGTGAACAACTTTGTTCATGAGGATGTGATATAGTTTGTACTGGGGGTTTGCTCTGTGACATCCCTGGTTGTTAATTTTTCAGAACCCTTTTTCTTTTCTTTCTTTCCTTTTTTTTTTTTAAATTTTATCTTTTATTTTCTGTCTTTTATGAGATGGTTTGAGGCATTCAGAAAACAGTGATACTGGGTAAGGAGGGATGGTTTGAGTTGTTACTGTTCCAAGGATTTTTGAAGACTTCATATGATTAGGAAGGTGGTGATATATGTTTGGCGGACAGCAAGGCATTTTGTCCAAGATGGCCACAGGGAGACTTGTGCTGATCAACTTCTTCTCAGCATTGACCAGTAGATCACAAGAAGTCAAAGATAAAATACTATCGGGTGTCGACCCACTTTTTTTCCCCACATGTTGACACCATCAAGGTGGTTTCTTCCATATATTTTTCACACAAACACATACAAAAGTGACGGGTACCACTGTACCATGAATTCTGCTGTGTCAAGAACAGGACTGCACCCATCTCACTCTGTTGGTGTGTAAGTTTTCACTTGCTAGACGTGCAGGTCTCTCTTGCTGAGTTTATCAATGGACACTACTTGCATAACGCTGAGAACAGCTGTGTATTTTTGTTTTAGAAAAGCATAAAGCAAAATACTTGCTTCAGATGGGAGAATACACCACATTATTTGAAAGGTTTTTCAGTATTTTGTGCATCAGACTTCTGAATGTTATATTTCTTTCAGACTATAAGGATTCAAAGATCACTGTAAGGGCTGTAAACAGAGAAGCGGGTTAGGATTGCTCTGTTTTCATTGTTCAGTTTTGGATAGATTCAGGTGGGAAGTGTTCCAAGCAGAAAATGCACCTGGGACATGGAGGCAGATTGAATATATTGTGAGCACAAAAAACGTGTACAAATGTACATAGTCTACATCATATGAACTATCGAGCTTAATTGATAATACAGAGGGTAAAGTGTGTTTGTCAAGGATTGAAGTGACCACGGGAATGAAATATTCAGCTGAGCTGAGTATGAGAGCTGTGTTGAACATTTTTAGAATGATTCACTTTGCGAATAGCGTGTGGGGAATTCTCTGTCCTGTAACTTGTTTGTATCAAAAGCAAAGTATGCTGTTGGTGATGGAACTTGACAGGAAACTACAGCAGGAGTACATATTTACTTGTCATACCTCAGGACATTTGTGGAATTCAGAGGGATTTTTTAAGTCAGTCTGGACAGAAAGTTTGGAAAACATTTCTGCAACAAGAAGACAAATGTGAACATAGCTGTTTGTGAATTTACAGGTGAATTTCAAGGACAGTGATGAAAAGAAAACAAAATGCAAAAAAAAGGAAAAAACACAACAGCAGTTACTCAGTGTTTTACCAGATATGGTCAGAATTGTATTCATCTAAGAGTCAAAACAACATTCATCTAACTCATGGTATTCAAGTGTTATATTTGGCTCTTGTCTACAGGAGTATTAAAAACTACAATCATCAGCTGAAAAAGACATCAGTGCTGTGGAAAAGCAGGATCACTAATCACTTCTCTTGTGAATGTTATCATGTTTTTTTTTTTAAAACTTTGCTTTAGGGATTCTCAACTGAGTGATTATCAGAAGACTCACGGCAAGACAGGAAAGAAAGTCACTTTTCACTAGTGGCACAATCAAATTAACTGTCTTATGGTTTATTGCTGTCCATAGTTCGGTATAACCCCCAAGAGCACTTGAGTCATGGGTTGAGAATCCCTGGCAGTGTTGGTGATAAACTGACTTTGGCAGATCACAGATTTGGAGTGATAAAGTATATGGCTAGTTTTAACTTATAGTCTTTTTTTTTTTCTCTTCGTCCCCCATGTCTTAGCATTACACCAGTATTTTATTTGTATAGTTATAGGACAACAGATTGCAGTTTTGTGGATGAATTAGTCACTGTACTCATGCAACAAAGTAACAGTCTGTGTAGCAAGTCAGCCTGGTCTCTAATGTCTGGTGCTAGTGCCCAGGGTAGGTCTAGAGCTATCGGATGTCCGAAACACACATTTTCAGCAATTCGATGTCACTTGATTTGCTTATGTTGAATCACTGCGCATTAGATTTGCTGTGAAATTATGGCTTAATGGATGGCCATGGTATGTCAGCATGAGTTTTGACGGGGGGAGGGACAAAATGAATATAAACAGAGAACTTATCATCAGAGAATTAGAACAGAGCAAACTTTTTGTTTGATTCCTTTGATGGTAGTAAAATTTCTGGAGAATCTGCCAATTTGACTTTGAGATGATCAAATTCAGTTCCAGTTAGTAGTTATGGGAAATGAGTCCATGTTGTTAGAAACGTGTGAAACCATACTGAACATACATTTTTAGAAAATATTCATGTTACCTCACAATTATCCACAACAAATTTTTTTATAGTCCTAGTGACATATTTTGTTAAGAAGTGTTAAAATTTTGTGGGAGTCTGTTCTGCCATGTAAGACGAAAGATCAGAGGAATTTTGCTTCGTTGTTGGTGTGTCTTTAAATCTATTGGCATTTACTAGTGTACACACTGTTCCATTTGTGATGGAAGGGTGGGCACCAGATTATTTTTTAACATGTTTGTAAGTCGCTCTATTATAATGTAAACTTCCACATCTGTACACCCAGAAGACAAGCTACCTTTGCGGGTGATGACGACTATTATGCAAAGCATCGAGCTGCAACTGCATGTGGAAAGCTATGAAGCACACACACATACACACACACAAAATTTTTTTTTTTTAAAATAAATCTACCTCATTATTTGTGTATTCATGATGTTCGTTTTTCCTTTCTTCCTTCCAAACTGATTCACATTTTCTTAACCCCTGTTTTCTGCAACATCTACATGCCCAGCTATTCATTGATATGTTGACATAACATTTGGTATTCAATTTTGTACTTTGACCTGTAGAATATTGTATAGCATGTAGTATTTAGTGTCAGGTGTTTTTTTGTTTTTTTTTTTGTTATTGTAAAATTAAGTTTTATGAATTTATCATGTGGCCAATGGCTAGATTGTTGGGCTAGGAATTTTTAAGAGCTAGACATTCATCTTCGTTAAGTAGCACCTAGAAACTGTTGTGATAAATTGTTTCATCTTTTTGCAAACAGGGAAAATTTGTCAATTATTGAAAATTCTGTCTTGTCAATGAGAAGATTATTCACAATCAAATTAGGTAGAGCTATAGAACCATTTTTTTTATAGATGAATATTAATTCATGTAATTTTTCTTTGATTTTTTAGGATAACATTTCTTTGATTTTTTAGGAAACCACCAAAATTTTGAGATTTGCAGGTCATGAAATTAAGTAAATAATCATCTCTTCACTATTTTTAGCAAAAGTTGCGCAGTTGTCAATTTTTAACAGGAGTGGACCGTTCAAATAATTCTTTGTCATTTTTGCACAATGTATATATTCACTTGCTGTTTCACAGTTGGCGATTGGCCTGTTGCTCATAAATGTCATGATTTTCAAACTAGATTTGGTTGTTTTTCACATCAGCTGTGGTTGCAAAATGTTTTCCCTCTGATATTTTGTGCTTTCAATAAGATGGAATTTATCTAGGTTGCATGAACAGCATCTCATAGTTTTATGCTTTTCCAGTAACATCATTAGTCAAATCAGTGAAGATGTAATGCTTTAATTTTTAAGTATTAAGATCATGTCTTAGCAGAGAAGAATGGTATGTAGATTGTTGTCATTTTATACTTTTAGGTTTTGTGCATAGATCTTTGAGCCAGGAGCTGGGCCATGTTTTAGAATTCATCATTTGAGATGTGACACAGTGAAATCAGGTGCTGGTCAGTTTTTGAGCATATGGAGTGATTGGTATCATGGTAAAGCTTGTTTATTTCCCTTTCTGCTGGTGAAAAAATCATTGTTTTACCTTGAATAAAAGTCGAGATATTGGCAAATAAAGATGGTGAAAGTGGTGTGCATAGTGAATGGCTGATCAGTTTTGGTAATTCTTATCACTGCTCATTTTTGTCTTGTCATGAAAATTGCAGTCTTTGGACTTGTACTCAATCTGTTTTAGCAAATTTTACTGTGAAATACATTTTTAAACAGACAGAAATGAGTTTTGTGCAAACAAAAGATTGCATTACAATTCACACACTGTTAAAAAAACCTTGATTTTTTATCAGTTGCCTCAGATGTGTGTCTGATTTTATTGTGTGACATCTCATTTTGTTTTTAGCTATGTAGTGGACTATGAATGTAAAAAAAGGCAGAACTTGAGACCAGACCGGTGATGACATGTCATTTCAAAATTTTTTTTCTGCTATATATCATTTTGTTATTATGATCACTTTTTTTTTTAATCTTGAAAATTAAGGTGAAAAGTCACTTATTACTCCTGACTATCAGCCTCCACCCATTGATAAATATTGTTAATGAATTAACTAATGATATAGTGATGTGTGCTGCTTCAGTCAATCCCATGTTTGTGTGGCTATCAATGTAGCAGTTGGGGTTTTTAAGATAATCGAGCAGAAACAGTTACATCCTTGTAGATTTGTGCTGGACATTTGTATTCTCTTTGCTTGTGAGAAATTCAGGGTGAATCATTTGCAGCTTGTTGGAATGAACAAGCATTTCTCTTTCCACGTAGGCCCAAAACTTCAAGAGAAGAAGGAAAGATCAGTTCGGTAAGAATACAATTGAGGACAGCAACTCAGTGAAGGTTCACATTTGAGGGAAGTAGCATCATTCACTGAAGACACGTGTATGTATGAGAAAAAACTGTATTTGTACAGTAAACTTGTTAAATAAGCTGACATTTGAATCTTATGTATTCCCATTTTGGAGCAAGATGGAGGTTTGCTTGCTGAAATAGCACAATAGTTGTTTGTTTGAAATGGCATCAACATGTGAAACTTCAGACAAATGGCAAATGGGGGGTATTGTGACAGACTGGGGTTCTCATTAGGTGCACATTTGTATGTGTGTATGTCTATAATTTATGATATAACTTTACTAACGGCCAGGTTGAGAACAGTTACCTAACCTTGTGTTCTAGAAATGTTGATGATCTGTTGCTTATGTTTATGTTTGCATGTACAACTTTCAGTATCAATCAAGCCGGTGTGGTCAGGCGCCTTTCTTTGTGTAGTGTAAAAGGGGCAGTATCACTAGACCAGCATTGTAACCACTAATGCATGTGTTTTGGGATCGGAAATTGGCAGGTTAGAAAGAAATTTGATGATGGGTTTTAATCCAGCTAGGGAAGACAGTTGTCACTTAATGATCCCTTGACAATGCAGATAAACTTGCAACTTTGTAAACAGTATAAGGAATATCAGTTACTGCCAGGTTTACTTGAAATACAGTCCGATGTGAAATTTGCATTTTGAAGAACTTGCAAGGGCGAATTTTTTACAGAATTTTTGTAACATTTATGTGCTTATTTGTGATATATGAAAAAGGACTGCAAACTGTTTTTTGCCTTCATTCAGTTATGAAATAGAGGAAACCATGCTATTTGAGAAACTCAGTGAGAGGTACATGTACTGAAAGTGATATATGCCCCTTTATACTATAGAATAAATGGCCTCCATTTATCGATTTTTTTTATAACATGAGGTGATTTGACAGATGTGTGATGGTAATGTGGTAAAGGCAGGTGCATGTTGTCAGTTTACAGTTTTTAAAAGCTATTACTGACTGTGGACAAAAGAACAAAAGCAGAAAAAATGACCAGTTTCTTTTGATAAATTTTGTATATTTTTTTAAAAGATAAAATCAGGCAGTGTTGAACCGAATATCATCATTGAAAATGTTCAAATATTGCGGTTAAAATAGCCTTTAGTTTCTGCTAGAACCCTTGAAATTCGTGCTTTGATAAAAAAATGAATTGTGCCCCAAACATGGTGAATCCACACTAAATTTGGTATGAATTTTGATACCCAGTGGTGGCAGTCCTTTATTGCTTCCCATGTTCGTTTTATAGCTTAGTTATTATATGCATTGTGATCCTTACATCACTGTCATTTGAGATCTTTGAAGAACAAACCACATCCTTGGGAAGTCATTTGAAAAAAAGAACTTACCTAATCGCATTAGTCTGTACAGTGAATTGTTAAGCAGTTTTTAACACCTTTAACTCATTCCCTGAATTCTGCCAAACTAGGCAGCCAATAAATTTCTTCACCCTGACGCTCGGCCCAAATGGTGTGGTCGATAGCTCTGTGGTCTTGTAAAAGTTGCATCAGAAATTGACATGAAGTCATGTGCAGGGAATGAGTTAAATACTGTACTCATGATGTTTGTCCCACAAATTGATGATTCATGTGTTTTATAGAATTTTGAAGAGTAGAATGTAAGCTGTTTTTAACTCTCAATTAGTGAAATAGGATATTACATTAATATGTCTCGTAATATACAATTCTTTTTCAGGATTTTAAAATACCAGACAGGGCTTTTCAAATTTGTGAAATCTTTGTGGCATTTTTATCAGAAGGCCAGTGAGAACAGATACCTCCTATTGTCTGCACAAACATTTTTCTTTTATTGTTGTGATTTTATTCTCCTTCCTTTCTCAGAAATCGTCATTCCTCTGCAATTTCACCGTCAGCTCCAGTCAGTTCCCCAAACTCCCAATTTATTTCTGAGAAAGAATTTTTTTTGTTTTTAAATTCTGTGTTTTGAAGATTTGACCCACAGTATATGATTGAGAGAGAAAAGAATAAATTTTCAAATACTTGTATTCAAAGTGACTTTGAATTTGCCATCTAGGAACATATAATGAAATGCCACCTGAGGATGTCCTATCTCTGCACAGTGTTAAATCTCTGATTGAACAGAATACCAGATATACCTCGTTTCATCTTGCCCTTCTTCACATGATCAAAGGCAGACACACACAAAATGTAATTTGCTTAGCTTTCCTATTGTTCCATCCATCTCTATGTCTCTTGTTTTCCATCTTTAAGCTGATGGAAAGAGAGCTAGTAAAATTTTCCATAGCTGTAGATGGAAGGAATGGTTATATGGACATTTCGGAAGTCTTTAACTGTACTTTTTCACTTTCCTAAACAAATCGATGTTTTTGTTGTTTTTTTCTTCTTCTCTCTTTTTTTCCCATTATCCCTCACATATGAAAGTAAATCCATACCTCCCTGCCCCAACTTTGTTTCTCTGAATATTTTTTCATTTTTTTTTTTCATTCAGTTGACTAAAATGCCATCTTCGTTACATTTCCTGTATATTTTATTTCCTTTTTTTTTTTTTTTTTCTGATTGAATTCAATGATATCGTGCTTTGTGCATTGTATTTTGGAACTCCCGTGTTGTTGATGCCCAGTTTTTAACATTTTTTTTTTAACATTATTTTGTGATTTTTATTTTGATTTGAGCATGTTTAAAACTACTATTACAAATACTACTATTATTACCTCTGAATGTATTGAATTTTGCATTAAATTACCTCACAGTTTTGACAGAGATTTTTTAAGGATACAACTGCGTTTAGGATTGCTGCCTGTATTGAACTCCTTCCTCTTGAAATGTGTCAATGAGGCATGACAGTTGTTGTCAGTAGATACGTATAGTATAACTAAGAGTCACTGAATTCTCTGTTGCTATTTCTTTTTTTTCTTTTTTTTCTGGTTTATCCTCACCCTAACTGACCTCAGACCTCGTGTGGTTGGACACATCGATTGATTGCATGTCCCTTCAGCCACTGTGTTGTGTATTAAAAACCATACCAGTGTATTGAAAATCATACCAGATGATAGGATCTCTACTCGTAGGATCATATGAACACTGCATTTTTTGTTTGTTTGTTGATTTTTTTTATTGAAACGTTAGTGCCTGGGCCCTATAAGGACTGACAGCTTGTATTAACAATACGGAAAGAAGTGAAACTGTGAGAATGATAGAGTCAATTTACTGTTTATGAAAGATCGCATTGAAACTGTAGTTTTCCTTAGCCTGCGAGCTACGTTTGTTAGAGAACTGTGTAGTGAAAATAAACTTTAAAAAAAAAAAAATAATGGCTGGATTAAAAGCTGTGACTGTTTTACTCAATCATTGTTTATGTCAAGAGTCAGAATTTGCTTTTGTGTGAAAGCCCAGCCATAGATCAGTGTTCCTCATCCCAGTGGGAACATAAGGCTTCCCATCACTAGCCCTTTTTCAGCATTCAGCTGAATAGAGACACCGGTGAATGTTGTTGATTTCATGAAGAAAAAGCACACGATATGAATCTGGAAAAAAGATCATGATGTTCCAAACAGAAGTTGGAGGTGCTGTTATGTAAACCAAAATTCTGTTATAATAATTGCATTAGAAATTGAAACACAATTGTTATGCTGTGAATCTGGTTTTGATGTCTCATTAAAATGGTGACTGTCGAAACTTAGAGATGGCAAGTGGACATCAGTGCTTAGTCAAGAAAAAAATGGTGGTTGCTATCATATTGCTATAAGGTTTTATTTTTTTTCCAGTAACACAGTCAAACAGTCGGCCTAACAGAAATAATGAATTAGCTTTGATTTTTATTGAGCTGAACAGATTGTCGTTGAACAACTTTTGTCATTTTGTCATGCAAAGTTTGCGGATGGCTTTCTTCAGTATCCACAGTTGTAGTCCAGATACGTGTACCGTCATCATCCGTCTCACACTGGGTGAGCACATTTAGTACTTGACCTCATGCATTTGTTCATGTTGTTGTCTGTGAATCATTTGAAGAGAAAAGAGTGATAAAAAAACAACAAAACAAGCCTGTATGCATGTGTACAAATTTGTTCTTTTTTTCTCCAAATTGTTCAACGTAGTCAGAGAACTGTACCACAGTTTTCGCTCTCATTGCAGCTATGTACAAAAACAAAACAACAACAAATACTCGTTTTTATGTCTTAATCATATCTTCTATTTTTCCCCCTTTTTTTTTTTTTTTCGTATTACTTCTGGACATGTTTCCACATTTGTCTTCAGCTGTGAATTTACTTTGCCCTAGCTATGCTTACATTATCATTCATTGCTTGGGAACACATTTGTCTTGGCAAAGTCTCTGTGTCCATTATATCACAATTCAACTGTAGCTCCTCCACATGGATGAAATCTGCATTTTTTAAAATTAAACAAAACATTTTTTTTTTACTTTTCATTTTTTTGTTTTGTATTAGTGATGTCAAGTAATTACTGGCAGTTTTTGTGATAGGGATAGCTTTGTTTTTCAAAATAGAAAGTGCCTTGGTCATTTGTGCTCCCAAGTAGTGATGAATTTACATATGTATATGATCATATGCTTGCCTGAATGGCTACATTTACATACCCACATTCATATAATAAAAGATGCACATGTGTATGTATATGTTAGATGCATGTATGTATGTGTGGAGGTATGAGAATGAAATTTGTTCATTTCATTTTGTCTACTAGAAATGAGTTCATGTTACTGTAATAATGGCTTTGACACAAGATTATAAAGGCTTGTAAACTGTTGTAAGACAACTCTAAATAATAACAATTGAATGAATTTGTGAGTTTTGTGCAACCAGCATCTCTTTATATTGGCTGGTCATGAATCATGAAAAAGGGGGAAGAGAGATATCACTGGTGCAACCAACTTTGTGTGCAAGTAAACAGAAAATCAGTCTGAATAGATCATTTGAAGAGTGGTTTTTCCAAAATTTGATAAGTCAGTTTTACAACTTTTAGAGTGAATTTGTCTTATGGGCTAAGTGGGAGCTCAGCCATATTCTAAATACATGTAAGTATAATGCGGGTCTTCAAGAAGTAAAACAATATACCCAGTGGCAAAAGCTAGCATATTTAGGCACAATGGAAAGTTTTCCTTAATTTCTGAGAAATGAAATTTAAAAAACTGACATACTGAATTTTGGAAAAGCACTCATCGCTTGTAGCCTACTGGCAGGCTTTGTGCATATAGACCAACTTAGATCAACAGTTAATTTTCATAGAACTGCTTGAAATGTCTCATTTGTTTAGCCTGTAACCAATCATTTTGTCCTCTCACAAACCAGGACAGATGTGAAGGGTTTGACCACAGACTGAGATCAATCCAGTTTTTTTTTTTTTTTTTTTTTTTTGAGAAAAAATATTTTTTTCAGTCCAATTTTCCTTTTTAAGAACAAACATTTTTTTTTTTTCAGTCGGATTTTCCCATTTGGGGAAAAAAACCTTTTTTTTTTTTTTCAATTTTTTTTGGGTTGTTTTTGGTTTTTTGTTCGTTGTCTTTTTTTGGGGAAAAAAGACTTTTTCCCCAATAATACAATTTTCCCTTTAGAGGAAAAAAAAATTTTTTTTCTCAAGTAAATGTATTCTGCTGCACCTATAAAACTAATGGTTTGTTACTATTGGACGTAACTCATTTTGAAAAGTATTTTTTAGATCAGGTTGTAGGTATATCACTTACTCAGAGATATTGCATGTATACAGGCATCTTCAAAATTGGCCCTTAACATTTTTTTGTGGGCAGGCCCTTCACATGTACCTCAATGCTTTAAACCCAAGACCAGGAAATACCTCAGTACTTTTACTTACGCCCATTATCCCCTATCAGTGGCCAGGAAATACCTCAGTACTGTAGTGTTTATGAGCTCCACAGTATAACTATATGATTTTCAGCTGTTCAGCATATTGGAGCACCTACCTTTAACATTCATATCTCCTTTAAATGGTGTGGAAATACCTCAAGTACTGTACTATATTACAACATTAAAGATATCTATATCATCTGAAGAACTATAACATCTAAGATGTCTATGTCATCTTGATTTGTACTACAGCATTGTAAGTAATATATCAATATGTCTGCCCATGAGAAAGGTTACTCACTCTCTATAGTCAGTATAGATATTTGGTACTTACACATTGCAGACTGAAACCACTTGACTGGTCTACCTTCATGCCATGTGCAAAGTGTTCTGGGAGATGGTTTGCAATGTGTTGTCATGAAGAAGAAGAAGATACCCATCTACTGTAGTACACTGTATTCATAGTCACAGACTGTGGTCACTGTTTTGTGAGTCTAGGCGATAGTCACCATTCTGGAAGTCTGTACTTCCAACCAGTCTTGCATTGCAGTATGGATAAACTTTACCATCAAACTACATGTATATCCAGCCCAGAACTGAGATGCTGACAACAATTATCATAACTGCATGAGTTTCATCTCTGTTCCTCCACTGTCAGCTGTGTATCATCATGTTTGTAGCTTTTGAAACAGAACAAATAAAACAGCTGGCTTTCATGCTCCCCTTACCAGCCTACAGTTCTCATTCAGGGCCCCCCCCCTCTACTACCACAACTGCCACCACCGCTACCCTTACTACCACCACCATGACCCCCATCATTATTTCAGTTTGGTGGACATCATACTGTATATTATTCATCAGGAAAGTATTTCTTTGTTTTTTCTTGCGTCTATTATATAAAATGGCAATATTGTTCTCATACAGTGATTTTTTTTTTTTTTTAACCCCTGTTGTTTGTTAAAACAGATGATTCTGCATACTTTTGAATGACTAGTTTGTTTGTTTGTTTGTTGTTCATTTTCTTTTTCTTTTGTGGCAGATGTGATGTATATAGATTTACATATTATACGGTACACAAGGACTTGTACAGTGTTATATGTTTTTAGCCCAAGCCTACAACATCCCTAAGTCAACAAAAGAATCACCAAGTCCACTGAATGATAAATCATTGAAACGACCTGGATAGCTGGATACCTTTTTGTATGAAAAATCATAGTCAGTGCATGTGTGGGTTATGCAACAAGGTGTTAGCATCAATAAGACCCCTCCCTTGAAAATTAGAGTGGGGAGACATAAACATTTCTGGCATGTTTTCTCATTAGAATGATAAAATTTCAGAGATATGTTACCTGTTTGACAAGAGAAACAAATCGGCAAACAAATTTTTTTCTAATGCAAACTTAACGGCAGCCTCAGTTTGATTTGAGAAGAGAGTTGAGGATAGAATGAAAAGCTCTGAAAATTCTGCAGTCAAAAAAGTCCAGGCACAAGAAGTTCAAATAAAGCTCTGATCGCAAAATGAGGTAAAATCCAGTTTTTTCATTTTGAGGAAAGCATAGTTATGTTTTTTTTAAACATACAAAACCAATGGTTTCTTATCATCACAAAAATTACTTTTTGGAAAGGTATTTTTTGAATCGGGTCATAAATCTTGCACAAAGGTATCTCTATCATTTCAACAGCTTTTCGCAAAATTTAAAAACAGCATCTATCGCATTTTTCAGGCCAGCTTTTCACATCTGTTTATCTAGATCAATTTGGCATGTTTGTGTGGAAGTTTCTCATGTACTTAAGTACTTTAATCATAAAGAGACAGTCATTCCAAACTAATGGGTTTCCACTTAAATTTGAACTGTCTGTACAACTGCCTTTTGCGCCAGTCATCATGGCTCACCTAAACCAGACAGTTCTACCTGCCGAGAACAAGACTAATAGCATGGGATGCAACCTTGATGCAACCAGTGATAATTTCTGCCTCGTAAAACTATTAAAAGAAGCACTGAAAAGGGATATGTATTCATTGACTGACGTTACTTATTTTGGTACACTGAATTAAAAAATGAGTTTTATTTTCTATTTGATAAACATTTAAATTGTTAAAACATGGCCTGTTTTTTTTTCCTGCTTCACTACACACGATTCAAAAGAAGAGAAGAAAGGTGATACACCACTGGTGCAGCACTGTTTGGGAGGGATGGGCAAAACAGCTGCTGAAAAACCAAGTTCACCATTTTTTTGTCACCCTCACTGCAGTTTTGCCTTGCAACTTTACCATTTCGGTTATAACTATCAGTTGTGTTAGCCCCTCAAGACAGGGAAATACTGGTGATGATTGCTGATTACAATAGAAAACCAGTCCGGGCTGTTCAGGTTGTAAACCCTCCTCACCACTGCCATTTCCACTCACACTCAATGTCAGTGTCACGTTCTATACAAAAAAAACAAACATTTTTCCTGTGATCATCTTTTTTTTTTTTCCCCGCAGCTGAGGCGAAGTAAAATTCATCCATTACATCAGCATCACCCACCTTGTTAGAAATGTATCAGTATTTCATTGGAAGAAGCTTACATCGACAACCCACCCCCTCCCCTCCTCGCCCAGCCCTCATTCCCTTCCCCATCCACTTTTACTTTTGGTCGTTCTGGTTTTTGTTTATGGTTATGTTATACTCTTGTTTGGTTATTTTTATCTTCTTGCCAGTATGTGAAATGCAGCGGATGGTGCACCATATCAAATCACATGCTATGTCTTTTTGTAATTAATGTTATTGCAGTTATTTTTTTTGTAATGTCATATACATGTACGTCGTCGTCCTTTTATGTCATGATTCGTTGATGTTTTGTTTGTTTTATAAAGTGTTTGGTCTTTTGTTGTTGACGATTACCACCATTACATGATCAGCCACAGTCAGCACCACCAACACTACCACCATCACTCCCCATGATGATTGTAAATGTCGTATTGAATAAAAACTATGTAATTTACCCCCCACACTAGTGATGTTCAATTTTTATTATTGTGTGTACGACAGATGTGAATAGCTAACAACCCCTGTATGACAGAAAGGTAAACCATGAACTTTTCTACATGGCAAAGGGGCGAATCTGTAAGATAGCTTATTGACCGATTCGCCACTTTGTCATGTAGACTGAGATGGTAAGGGTTCGCCTCTTTGTTGTACAGCAGACATCTCAACACGTTGCACTTTGAAAGTTATTACTATTATATATCACTAGAATGTGCTACATTTCATCTTTGGAGTATACATATTGTCACTGCTCCAGAGTAACGGTATGAGTCATACTTAGGCTAAAATTCAGCTGATGTTTCTTGGCATTGCTGTGCCTGAGAGTTTTTGGATAAAGCCATTCAAGAAGAAAGACATCAATAGAATTGCATATTACTTGAATGGAATCATCGTATCATAACCGACCAGTAATTTTCTGCTTTGAAATAGTTCTTTCTCAGTCCATATTATATCTCAGAAGTGAGGAAAATGATTCTTGCCATTTGTAACATGAGGCTTTTTGTAAACAGAATTAAAGTTTTGTTCTGAGTCTTGTTTTTGATAATCATTATCCCACCATAGCAGCAAACCCTTTCTTCTTGGTATATGAATGGTGCTTCCATAAAAGTATGCTAGAAGTTCATTGGCAAGTTTCAAGTGTTCACAGAAAGACTACACCATTTGCTGAGCAGTTTCAATTCACACATCCTGTGTATTTCTGACCTAAATAATGTGTAATGTAATTGTAGAACACAAGATTTCAGCAAACCTGATGCCAGAAATATGTTAGGCATTTTCCTACATCACTTAATCATTGACACTACTCTCTACAATAATCATTGGGAGGGTATCTAGGTTCAAAACGCTTTGAGTCTGTCATGCATAGTGAAGAGTTTTAGTCATAAATTTCCTACCCACTTTAATAGGGTCAAGAATATGTCAAGAAGTGACACAAACCTATGGTCAAGGCAAGGCGAAGGTCGTGGGTCAATGGGATTTCCCAGGATATTGGTGAACACTACTGATGCAAACTTCAGAATCGTTAGGATACAACCCAGATACAATATGGGCAAGAGTAATCACTATGACTATCTTGAATTTCAGAACAAACCTGCAGAGCAGTTACGATTTGAGGTGATAATAGACATCTTTCTATATCTGTTGTTTAATACATGTATGCATGTATCAACAGCCATAAGCCGACTTTGAAAATGAGATAAATTCTACATTCAAACAAACATACAATGTAGTTACTTATTAATTTGAGGTAAAAAATACTAATCTCTCAGTCTCAGGGATGAAAATATGAAGCTGTTATTTGTCAAACATTTATACCACTACATCATCATACATTGTTTTCATCCTTGCAGAGAGAAGGGAATTATGTGGAAATTGCATTTTGTAAGTTGTTTTGTATTACAAAATTTGGGAGAAAATATTAATTATCGAACAATAATGTTGGGGAATGAAAGTGGTTTTATGTTCTTGATCCAGATCAAGAAATTTATCTCTATGTAAATTTTGTGCAGATGATCGGAAGCTGAAGAGAACTGTACAGTTGATAGTGTTTTAAGTGATTAAAAAAAAAATAACACATAAGAACAACCAAAAGTAAAAAGATAAACCCACTTTAATTAGTCAGTTCTTTAATTCATGACACAAAATTCTTTGGTGGTTTTCAACAAAATAGAAAATTCCATTTGTTATCCTCTAATGTACCAACAAAAAAAAAAAAAAAAAAGTAAAAATGTAAAAATAAAAATCATAAAAAAAAAAGCAAATGTAAACAAAGCTTGGATGTGCCAAGTTAAAAAATCAGCTGTAAAAGGTTTCACAGAATGTGTAATAGTCTTACTCATGGCACTGTCAATATCACACCAGTCCTTGAGAGTCTAATTGCATTAAGTGCCACTAACATTGTGTTGATAAAGTTGTGGGCTAACTGTACGAAGTTAAGCCACTTTTCTATATAAACAGTGTGAAAATCAGCTTGATGCTGATTATTGCATTTACTTCCCATAAGTTTATATTATAAGTTTGGCTTTCATTTTTATGACAATTTGGCTTGAGCGAGTCTTGAGTCGGATGCTATTTCTCAAAGCAATAGCAGTAGCACTGATGAAACACTTAGACTTTTAAGGGATGGTGAGATATATTTATAGCAATTATGGAAAGCAAAAAGAATTAGCACTATAAAACTATGACATTTAAATATATATAATATTCAAAGCTAATATATAATACTAGTATAGTATGATGATCTATAAATTATAAATATAATATATGTTAGAAGATTTGTCAAAACGTAAAAAAAAGCTCAACTATATATTCTTGACACCTGCAAAAGCATAACTTTCTTATATTCCGTCTTTATGTTCTTTTGTATTTTCTATGCACAGTCTTTCAGTGATCATTGTCATCTGATAACAAACATTAGCATGTAGTTATGTGCAAAGTAGATCATGTTCATTGCACCATCGGTTTCAGCTAAAAACTTGAACGTCACTATAGAACAATAAGTAAATTTCAGTTCCAAAGAAATGGCACTGTGACAAGACTGCTGTTGATCCTTGTAGGGACAGAAACAAAAGAGTTGTCATTTTCAACCAAAATCTTTGTTATGTCACACTTCCTGATTTGCTATGCTTACAACCTACATACATGTACTAAAAATTGCTTCCTGCCTCTCACTTGACTCACAATTCTAAACATTTTATTTATTGTCTTGAATTTTGACCAGTTATAAACAGCATTCAATAATAACAAATATATTTAAATTCATGGAATTAAGTAAAAGGTACTATACATGTATCACAGACAAAATACAGTGGAATCGGATGAGTCAATGCTGGTGGGGAAGGCAAAATAGAATCAACTCATCCGTAGTTCGATTCATCCGTATGTCACTAAAGACTACAAAACTAAAAATAGGCACTACTTATTTGGAATGACATATTGTCGGACATTATAATGGTTAGTTTCCCTTACACATTCTTTCATCGAGCATCAAACTTGATCTCTTCCATTCATTTTCAGTAAGATTGATCTAGCTTTTGATTGAATTTAACACAATACATTCTCTGTTGTCATCGGCTGTTTAAGTTTCACTGTCATGTAAACTGACGATGTCCATCGCTCCCAACCCTGCCTCCTGAACATTCATTTTCAACTCAACACGATCACCGCACACAGCTTTGTCACCCTCCAACACTCCTCCCACCACTTCATGTTATGAAACACTATACATGTATTACATGCCATACTAGGCCAGTTTCATTTAAGATGATAAACATTACATGTGCTGAATCTATCCGCGGGCAGGGCAGTACCTCACTGTTCTCGTTTTGGCCGCAGTAGCTTAGTGAAAAAATGTCAAGATCTAATCGGCCAAATCGTGAGTAAAAATAAGAGAGGGGGAGGGGGTGTGTGTTCAACTCCTTGCCACCCTCCAGTCCGGGCAAGCAAGAAGAACAAAGGCCGACTCCCTGGAGTTTTCTCGGGGTAACGTCCACATGTGAACCGCAGCGTAGCAGGAGAATTCCCCATATCAAAGACGCTCGCTGACACTACGTTTCCTACCCCCCTTACACGAATCTGCATGACATATTGCAGCGGGGATGGGGTGTGTAGTGTGAGTACGAAACATCTGCAGTTAGACAGGGAAGATTGTGGATGTGGTGTGAAAAAGAGGAGGAGACGATGGCCGGTCGGCCACTGATCACATAGTCTGAGGGAGGGTTTAGTTCTGTTTAGTGAATCAGTTTGACAGTTCAAGTTAACCTATAGTCGTGCTGTCGCGTGATGGGAGGAGC
>JBCEWB010500245.1:0-19211 GCA_039654565.1 Peronia peronii | reverse complement strand
TATGTATGTATGTATGTATGTATGTATGTATGTATGTATGTATGTATGTATGATGTGTTTGTGTGTGTGAATGAATGTATGTATGTATCTGTGTGCGGATGTATGTATATATGTGTATATGCATCTATGCACGCATGTATGTGTGTGTAGGTAATATGTTTATGTCTTTATATGCGCGTATGCATGTATCTATATAATTAAAGTATCAAGGTGTGAATTTATGTATTTGCTGTCTAGTTAATGTAAATTTTGTTTACAAGTCTCATGTAGCTAACCACCTCGTCCATACACAAGAAGCCACGTTTGCTTACATTCCAGCATTAAGTGACGACAGATGAGACACGAAAAGTTCGGTTCTCAATCGATTCAGTGGATGTCAGATTCGTCCTATCCCTTACTAATCACATTTGTAATAGCATGTCCCTTTCACAAAGTGCAATTATACTGTATTATCTGAGACATCTAAGGCGAACGCACACCATCGGTACACAAACACAGAGCCTTAGGCATTGGTATAAAAGATAGCTCATAATATGAACTTGTGCACGGCTGATATAGTCTTAACTTTAAAAAGACTGAAAAGCCTCAAAAACATACGACGGCATTGCATATATAGTAATTATGCATGAGAAACAGCGAAACGTTGAAGGTACATCAGAAATAATATTGGGTGTTGGCACGCGCATATCTGGCTGATTTAAGATACAGATTGCAAACAAATTTATGATATAGTGCAATACATGGTGTGGCTGAACAGTTAGAGACTAAATGGATCAATGGGCCGATGGATGGATGGACAGGCGAGGGGGAGAGGGGGTTGTTATAGATGAACTGATGGGTCGATGAATGGAAGGAAGGTTGGACGGACGGACAGACGAACGGATAGACGAATGATTGGACAGACAGAGGGAGGGTGGATGGATGGATGGATGGATGGATGGGCGGGGGGTGTTCTGGATGAACTGATGGAGCGATGGATGGACGGACGGATGAGCGGACAGATGAATGGTCGGATAGACGGAAAGGGGGAGGGAGGGAGGATGGATGGATGGATGGATGGATGGATGGATGGATGGATGGATGGATGGATGGATGGATGGATGGGTGGATGGATGGATGGATGGATGGATGGATGAGTAGACAAATCGATGGACGAAAGGAGATAGGAACTGAGGGAGGGAGAAAGGAGGATGCTAGATGGATGAATATAGGGAGGGATGGGTGGGAGGATGGATGTACGGACTTGTGAACAGATGGAGTTCAATGTATATAGAGGTATTGAGAACGGAAACAGACAGATGGCCGTAACGAAAATAACGAACAGACAGGCTGACAGATAACAAAAATTATAGTCATAGACTGTCAGAAAGATACATATATACAGACTGACAGGCAGATTGATAGATTGTTCATATCATCAGGTGTCCACTCTCGATCCCCCGCATTTGGGGATCGAAAGAGTAACCTTTGTCACTGTGAACAAAGCATGTGATATTGTGATCAAAAGCGATAGGACGTGACAGAAAACATCACCAGGTACAACACTCGTGTCAGTTCTTAATATTGTACTGGACATGTTTACCGAGATAACTGCCTCCGAGAGGTTGAAAGGCGTAAAGAGAAGCTAAGAGGGCATGTTTTTCACCTAGGATCTAGGTCAGTGTAGTGACCACTTGTGATACACACGGCGGTGTCAAGGTCTTAGTCTCGCAAAAATTACTTAAAGACTTTGATTTCTTAGTTACTTGCCCTGCAAGGCTGAAAAAAGAAAAGAGACAAACAAGAGAGACCCGAGGCAAATAATTCTCCAGAGCGCGACAACACAGTCTTTCGAGATTGAACGCTACCAACAAAGGAGCACAAAATTTAATCAACTATTTCTTAGCGGTACACGGAATACACTGTACAATATAGCAAGTTGAGAAACATTGATCTATTAAGTGAGACGTTCGCAGTTCTCGGTGGAATTGTAGAGAGATTTATACTACGTATGTGATTGAGTTGCTAATGTTGGAAAGGCCACCAGGGACACGGGCAACCGCACATTGACCCATTAACTACATGTAGTTCATCGTCAATGTCTGCCTCGTACGTTTACAAGTTTATCCTTTGAAATATTCTTATGTAAACTCAGCAAGATCATACATTATTATTCATTCAATAAAAATAACATCCCTCCTTATAAAATTACTCTCATCTAAAAAAAAAAAAAAATGCCTATAACACATTTATACAATAGTATTATAATATACTAGTGACACTCATTATACTGACAACTTTCATATACACTGCTATTAATTCAAACACAATCACAAGTTTATCAGAACTCAATACTCTATCAGTACTACTACTACTCACTCACTTTTAAAATACCACTGAATTACACAATATCGTTCACTCATGCAATACCATTTACTGACATATCGTCATTCATCACAATAGCGCACATTTCTAGGATTTTGAGGGCGCATCAGCACGATCACGGTTATACTGCGCGGTGCACTTCTAACTTTAATTATTCAATATTAATCCCTTGTATAACACCACCGACTACAAAACCTATTTACATGTACTAATAAAACATCTCTCAACATCACACTTTCACTCACCATACAAAATACGTCAGATTATATACCATAATTTCATACAATATCAGTCCCTTGACGTACACAATACGACCAAGCCATATGATAGATAGATAGATAGATAGATCTCACTTATATGCAACACATTCATTTGTATTGTATTGCTCATGTAACACAATATTACTGTCCATAGCTAAAACATCGTTGTATCAAATTATTACTAGCGACTCTGAATCATAAGATTGCTCTCTGAAGAAAAAAGGGGAGGGGAGGGGCTTGCTAACAAAAGGTCACAGATGGAGTCCGACACCGGGACAGGAATCCGGCAACTGCATGACAAACACGGTTAAAGGCAAACGCTGACATTTATCCGCTACTGACAGAAAAAAGAAAAAATACGCACACACATACAATAAAAAAAAAAAAAGAAAGAAAGATGAGTGGTACAATAACCTTGACACCATTTTCTCGTAACTTTAGTTTTTTTTTGGGGGGGTACCTTTTCATGTTTTTTTTCATAAATTAGGGAATGTAAAGTGTTGGATGTATAACTGCCCTCTGTGCTGGCAGGTCTAGGGGGCGGGGGGGGGGGGGGATTCTTGCTCGCTACGTCTTGCATTGACAATGGATGATGTACCTAACAATGTGAAAGTGCCCATCTATCCGAAGCAGGGTCCAATATACTTGGCATTGCAATTTTTTTGCAAGTAACATAAACAAGTAACAAAGAACGATTAACATTTGATAAACTAACAAAATACTCGTCTTACTTTGTCAATAGGTGAATGCTGTCATTTCCCACACAGGAAGACACAATAATCGCCACATATAAACATTACCACTAAAGCAGTTTTCATACTCTTAGGCTGAATAGGGTAAGAATAACTAGGCGTTGACATGCTGGCGGTTCTAATCTATGCACTTTTATTTTGTTTAGAATACATAACCTAGTTAAATAGAGTTCAAATAATTTGATGTTGAAACTGGCGCTTCTATATACGTTTTTGTTTTTCTTCTTTTCAGAATGAGGACATTATGTTCTATCATGTAGTATTTATAACAATGTATTAGTGCGGGTTTTTAAAAGACGGCCTTTTGCATCCTGTGATCAATTTAAGGAAACAAAAAATACAAACAAAATGAACTTTATTCCACTGCCCATAGATCATGATTGTGACGTGATGAAGACCGGGTGATATTTGCTATAGTATTTGACATTACTAACTTTGTATCAAGTTGGCATAGCTGACAATCTCTATCCTGTTACTGGACATATTTATGTAGGCCTACCATGCTGCTGAAAAAGACGATGACGATGATGATGATGATGATGAAGCAAACAGGTTAAACAATTTGGTGCTCCTAATATATTCATCAATTTCAGCTTATCAGTTTTTTTTTTCATATCTGTAGTCTATTTACATCAATGTACTGAGTCAGTTGCCGACTGACAATCTATTGGAGTTCAAGACATTTCTATAAAATGGTAAAGATAACGATGATGATGATGATGACGATGGCTTTCTTTTTCGTTTCAAAAACCAACCGGGTTGCAAAATTTGAAAATGTATTTATGTATTATGTTCTCCTAACATGAATGTGCATGTGTGTGTTTTTTTTCATTAAAATATTACTACTGGTTGACAGTGTTTAGATATTCCTATACCCTTTGACCAGAACCCTTTGATACTTCTAGAGTTTAGGGAGCAAAAACGAACATCATCAGTTCATTCACAATTCGGGCTTATCACAATCTGATAATCTTTAATCTCTTCTCCGTCAAAACCCAGTACACGTTTTCCTTCTTATTATCTTCACATACCGATAACCCGAGGTCCAATCATATTTTTATCGCTGACCCATGCCCTCAGTCACTTGACAAACTGATAACTCCGATTTTATCAAAATTTTTAGTCCAGAGGAAAAAAACTAGGTCACCCAAGTACATGCATAACGTTAAGCGGACGTTGACCTGGACCATAAAGAGATCACAGTTTCCTCCACTTTGCTCGAATGAAAAGAATCGTAACGTCATGCCCCAATATTCAAAATGGTCCATGCTTCATTCATTTTGAATAGGGTTCACGAGTCTTCGCAATGCCTTATGAAACAATTTGATCAAAAATAAAATAAAGGCTTCTCCCCCTTCTTCTTCTTTTAAGACTTCTTTTTCAAGACATTATTTTCCTCTTGTTCTTTTTCTTCTTCTTTTCAATACATTGTACTACACTTCTTTTTCTTCTTCTTTTTGAGACACCTTCTTTTTTTTCCTCTTTCTTCCCCTTCTTTCTTCCTTTTTTTTCTCCTCCTTTTTTCCCTGTTTTGCGTTTCTCTTTAAAGAGTTTTTCCTTTTTTCTTCTTCCTCTCCTCCGCTTTCCTTTTCTTTTTCTCCTCCTCCTCCTTTTTGTTGTTGCTTTCCTTCTTCCTCTTTTCCTTGTAAGTTGTCACCTCCGTCCAGAGTCACGGGTAAGCCTTTTGATAGGTTATGCACTATTCTTCTCCATTCGTCACTGTTGTGGGTCAAGGCGTGGGTCTCTGCAAACGTTTTCTTAGCTCTTTTCTGGACGTTATCGGTCCATCTTTCCTTCTGCGTACCCTCCTCCCTCAACCGTCTCTTCTCCTGTTCCCAAAAGTACAGTTTTATTATAGCCATTGAATTTGTTTGTTGTTCGTTTTTTTTGCTTTGTTTTGTTTCGTTTTTTCTTAATGATGAACAAGATTCAGGCGGTACAAAGGGCCACTCTACATTGAGCTGCATACATTTTAACATAGCCATAAACTGACACCGCAGAACATGAATTCTTTGACCGCAATAACTATCACAAAATGAAATTTGAGCTGCAGTTCTACAACTTCCTCATGCCTGAATCTGGAACTGCAACTTTCTGTTCTCAAAACAAAAAATCTCAGTAATAGCTGTCTTTTGGCTTTTATCCCATGAAATGTCAAGGTATATTGCTGTGAATGTCACAGTTTCTATGATGGCGTTAACATTTTTTTTTTAAAAGTCTTGGCCCAAATGCTGTTTAAAGTGAATACATATTTGCTGTGTATCTGCAGTTTGAATGTCATTCTCAAGCAGGGTAAACATAAACGAGCCTTTGATCGATCAGATTGGGCCCTCGAGAGTTCAAGGGTTCACAGCCCAGAACGACCCCTGTGCAAAAGAGGAACGATACCAGAATGTGCGTGTGCGAACAACGGAATTGGCCTGTTAGTGTGTATTGCATATTGAGACTGAAGGCTAAAGCAAGCCAACACGTTCAACTCCGACAAAATAATGATTCGAATTAATGAAAGATATTCAATCAGTAAAATGGTGAAGAAACAAAAGCTGAAGTGCTTCAATGGTAATGTATGCCTCGTTCTCAGTTAAAAGCCTCTAGCAACGACACAGCAACATAGGCGGTAGAGGAACACGACAATTACGGAAGAGATCGGTAGACAACACCCAAGAACAGACAGGAATGGAATCGGCTAAATCCCAGACAGCAGAAAGAATGGATGGAAGGGACTAATGATCTCAGCTTCACGGCCGTCTCTACGACAGAGGCAGAAACCACGGGATGGATGAAGGATCAGATAATCACGTTCCTGAGTTTTAAAAGTAGAACGTAAAGAGAATCAGACATAAAATCTACATATATTCTACAGGAGCAAATAAATGCTCTATCGCAGACTTGGAACAATGAACAATATTCAATAAAAACAAATGATCCCATCCTTCAATAAAAAAAAAATATTGAGCAGTGAGTTTAGAAATTCATACCTTTTTAAATGAAAGAACGACTAAAGCATTGCAGACTCTAAATAGGCAACAGCAACTCAATGATAAGGAAATCATATATATATTATCCCCCCACCCCTTCCCACTTTTCTACCTAGAGAAAATAAAACGTTGCCGCTGACTCGGTACAATGAGCAAGATTCCTATTACTCGGCCAGTGTTCCAATCCAACGCTGTTGAACGCTGGATCTTGCCGAGTCAAGTATTCAGCTTCACGCCATAATACTGTCGATCAGGTTACGCCTTTCGATCTTCAGTGGTTATCTCGATCTGATCGTCGTGGATTCACTTATAAGGGGATTGTCAAAATGTTGACATTCAAACACAATCCATCATGGCGCAAGCCGATTGAAATTCTTTCTTCTGTGTATGGCGGCTTTCTGTGCCTTCACTTTACGTAACTACCTCTAATTCTTTCCATCCACTTTTCTCCAGCATCAGTCCGTGACGGATGATGCTCGACTATCAACTTGTATGAAAAGAGTCATTATCCCTGACAAAGCAAGGTGTGTAAGGTAAGAGGTTTGAAGTAGCAAAGGTGTCTGTCTAACTAAACTGTTTGGTTCACGCAACTGATAAAAATAGCTTGCCAAAGTCTCAGAAAGTATATCAAGCTAGTGAAATTGGAGGCGTCAAGAACGGATGACCACATCTGCATAGAAGCAGTCAGCATTACATCTTTTAAGTTAAATAGAGAATTATCACAGCGCATCCTTATCTGTGTATGATATCATAATGGTTTTTTTAGAAAGTGTTCATTTTCTTGAAAATAGTACTGTTTTTAACTAAACTGGATGTGAAACTTCAGTATTGTCATTATGATGAGTGCAGCAATTATAATTATGAATTTCATACAGCAATTTCAATTTCATATAGCACACCACATCTGCCATAAAATGAACTTCACAACCAAGGAGAGTAGATCAGATATGAAATGCATGTTGATGCAATGCATGATATCGAAAGTGGACTTCCACAAAGACAGAAAGCAAGTCTGATATAAAACGAACTTTCATTTAATATGAGCTGGATTCCATAAAGGGAGAAATCAGATCTCATATACATTTTCATCGGCACTGACATGAAAGGAACATTCAAGAAGAAGAGAGACAGATCTGACAGGAGAAAGATCCTTATGTATAATTAGTCTACATTGAAACAATATATGACAACAATAACAACAACAGAAATGGCTGTAGGGTCATGTAAAGGATAAAGCCGAGAACAGGGGTAATCAAACAAGCCTAAGCAACAATTAATATGTATCAACATTAACGTTGCTTGACGTCATGCATCTCTTACTCAGTACCGCAATGGCAAAAGACCCTTGACCGGAAATGGTCAGAGGAGAACGCTGTACCTGGACCTGATTTTCTTTATCGGCGTAGGTTTTTGCGTGGCTTTTTCGTTTTGTTTTGTTTTTTTTTTCCCCGCCCGTGACGTAAGCAGTCTATTTCTTCTACCCATGTGTCTTGTTTCAATGTTCTGGGCCCTGCCCACGACAACACACATTTCGTCCCTAAAAGCTCCATTCATGAAGAAAATATGCATTGGGGCCGGGACCAAAAACATACTCAGAACATGATCTTCTCAAGTATTGCATAAGAAACGCCATCTCTTCATAAAACAAAATATTCCATCAGAGCAAAGTTATTCTATCAATCAAATGTAAAATTACATTGAATTTTGCTGTGTCCCCTTTACTTTTCATTCTTGCCCCCCTCCCCTCCCCCCCCCCCTCCTCCTAATCCCCCTCCCCCTTCTCACCACCATCAATCTCCTTTTTCAACCCGTTTTTTAATTATTATTATTATCATTATTTAAAAAAAAAAAAAAAGAAAGAAAAATAACTATATGGCACACCTGTACTGTTCCGATAGAGACGTTACTTTTTCACGGTGAATAAAGAAGGTGACTGTGAGGACAGAAACGAAAATGCCACGGGGTGAACAAGAAGGGAGTAGGAGAAAACAGAAACAGAGAGGGAGACAGAGAGAAACCGACCAAGATAGGAGACGGGTAAAGAAGATGGAGAGAAAGGAGAGATCGAGAAATAAAAATAGAATTTGGTGTCCCTTTTGTCTCTCCTCTTCGTCCACTACCACAACAATGTATCCAAAGAGTTAACGACATTTTACCAAAATTTCCTGGACAGGAATGAATCAAAATAGTTAAAGAAGACTGTACTTTCACCAGACCAAAGATCCCAGTTGGGAAGCTTTCAGTAAGAGGAAAAGTTGGCAGAAATGTTTACAATCGGCAATCCCATCTCAAACTGATAATATGCCATGGTTAATTACAGAATTGCCATCCATCACTAATTATGCGGTTGAACTTTTCTTTTGTTGGTGTTTTCCCTCGTTCCCTGTCTGTATGTGTGTTTTATTTTTTTTTTCTTTTTCTTTCAGAGTAAAAGTTTTCTCTTAATTACGTCCAGGATATTTTGTTCCTGGCTGACACCCAAATAATGCCTGAATATCTCTTCTTTCTTTTTTTTTTGTTAATAAAAGATGAATGGCTATTTCCGATGTCCTTTTTTCTTCTAGTTGTCTAATTTCCATTAATAGGCCAACCTGATCCCAGATTTTTCTTATCACATAAGAATCAGGGCAAGGAAAATTACATCGCATTTAATTTTGTTGCTGTATTCAAATCCAATGAAGAAGTCAATTTATATCATATCCCATTTTGTTGTTGTTGTAGTTGTTGTTGTTGCTGTAGTTGTTGTAGTTGTAGTTGTTGTTGTTAAAAAATTCAGCTCTCTTGGGCAAAGACCATGACAAAGACTAAACATGCATGACAGAAAGTCCGGGTCAATTTGTAATTACAAATGGAGGGAAACTTACGTTTGAAAAGCTCGGAGTCCAAACTCATTCACAACAGTGAAGTAGACAACTGTGTTTCAATTAAAGTCTGCTTCAAAATGTTTTGTTTTAATTCAAAATGTCACAAGGTATAAAGAACATAAATCTGAGTTCATTTACATAGGTATATAAAAGAGAAAGAAAATAAGAGCATTAATTAATCACAGAGACAAGTTGCGGGCAAAAGTGTTCCTAACTTGGGATGAATACATCTGATCCATGAATAAATCCATCCGCTGGAGACTGGTACAAATGCTGACTTTGGAGTGGTATAATAATGTATTTTCTGTTCTTTCTGTTTTATGGTACACAGGTTCTTGTTTTTCTCTACTTGTTCATGAAATATATGAGAATAATGTCATTGTTACTACATCTCGTTTTTCTTCTTCTTGTTTTTATTGTTGTTTAACATATTTAACAGGGCTAAAACACACAAAAGTTGATAAATTTGGGTGGGGACAAAGGAGAGGGAGAAGGGGTGGAGAAGGTGGGGCAGCAGAGGAAAGTGAGGAGAGACTGAAATGTGAAAACAAGGAAAGAGAGAGAGAGAAACCATTCTAATAAAAAAAAAAAAAAGATCAGGGATAAAGTGGCAGGATAATATTTGAGAGAGAAGATATGATAGCGTGAGAAGTGAGAAATATTAAAAGAGAGATATGATAGAGAGACAAAAAAGAAAGAAGAAAGGAGAAAAAAAAAGAAGTAGCACATAGAAGAGGGGCCACCTTACCTTCATAAATGAAGATGGTGTTTTCAAGCTCTGAACAAGTATCAGGCAGACAAGCTCCCAACTGAAAGGCCACCGGAGTAATGGACTGAGGCTGAATGAAGATAAACAAAAGAAATACATAAAAGTAATACGTAATATCTCACGGTCAGAATGAGTCATAAGTCTATGAACTTGAAAAGAGTAATCAGGGATTGAATATGATGAAGGTGGTCTAATATGATGTTTTTATATTTCAGAAATTGATAAGACATTCGTCTCTGCATAAGGAAATGTTGCTCTTATGGGACAATTATATTATATTTAAAAGGATGTTGTGAGTAAATATGTAGATTTATGCACAAAACTGATCTTTTTTTTTTTCTATTTTTGTTCAGTCATCCTATCTCTTCAATTTCCAATATCTCTAGCTACAGTCAAGGGACCTGAAAACTTTTTTTTACCTGCATGGAAGTAAATAATTTAAGATTTTATGTAATAACAATAACTAAATTTGGTGAAAAACTGACTGATGACTCATCTTAACTTCACCATATGATACATAACAAGCAGTTCTTAAGCCAGACAGCTATAAGCCCACAGGCAGCAACAGATGCTCCTGATTACTTACCAAATCTAATAGAAAATGACTTTAAGAAAACAGTCATGTTGTGCAAATCCTGTTCAACCATACATGAGTGACATATAGATACATGTGTGTGGATTAAGGTTTAAGTCTCTAAATCACCCATGTTGCTCACTCAGATGAAGTTAGATCTCAAGGTGGGACTTCATTATTGAAATAAGTGGATTTTAAGCAGCCATGGGACCACAAGAATTGAACTTAGCACAGAAGAGTCAAACCTAATACTGCTTTCTGACCATAGTCAAGTATACTCATCTCTTTTTTCCATCAGCACTAACAAATATTTACTTTTACAGTGCTAGCATCAGACTCATCCAACTGCGAGACATGTAATGAACATACAGTTGACATAGACCTCAACCAGCCATGCAGAACTAATATACAGTTGAAAATTTCTTAAATCAGCAAAAATCAAAGCAGATAAATTAAGTGAATCACACTGAAGCCTACAATACCCAATGACAAATATGAAACTGAAGGTGGTCACATTTTTCTTGAGCGAAAAAATCAGCAGTCAAAGGTCAATTAATTTTTTTTTCTACAAACTGAACAAGTTTGCTAACATCTCCTACAGAATTTCTGAAAACAATGTTTGTGGAAGCTTGCATAAAAAACAGTAAAAATAGTGATTCCTGCCACAGGAAAAAATCTATATGCAAGCAAAGACAGTGTTGTGAACATTCTTACAGACACTAAATATCAAATAGACACATTTTGAAATCAAGAATGATCTTACATTTTGTAAAGTATCCTATCCCCAAAATAGAGAAGATAGCACATGTTAAAGACTCATAATATTAACAACTGAAAAATGTTTGAAGAAAAGGAACATTAACCCCCTTCCAAAATAATAATTATGATGAAAAAACTACATAAACAGCAACAATAACAAAACTTTCACAAAGATATATGTTACAGATAAATATTTTTGTCTTTCCCAATTCAGGTTATTCAAACATCATGAATTAGTTCCTAATTACCCTAAGAGACTGAAATTCAAGAAGTACTCAAAACTCTTTACAACAGCCAAACCTTACAGAGATTACACAGATGTCTTTTCTCTTCTCTTCTCAATTATTTAGACATAATCTATCAATGCAAAACTATTCTGATGTTGGAATCCAGCAAATGGATGAGCATCTCTCTATATATAAACTCTGGAGGCACAATCTTTCTCACAGGTACACAAATACACACAGAGCTATCAATACACAGTTTGGGATACATACCTGAATAGCACTGGCTTTGAGCACACAGTAGTTTCCATTGAATCCTTTCCTGCCCTCGGCTGGCAGCGGTGGGGCACTGAGAGACCGACATAGTTTGTAATCTCCAACCCAGTTGAACCGAAATGTGCTAATTCCTGGACTTGGTTTTCCTGCAGCATCCAGAACTGTGGAAGAATGACCATCATACAGTGAGCAAAGTCAACCATGACACTTGGATTAAAAGCAGCTGAAAACTGAAAGAAACCAACTTCATTATTTTGCCACCAGTTCAGGAGAGCCATCAACAAGACCAGATGAGATATCATCAGAAAGACCAGGATCAGAGAAATGGTGGGAACAACATCTGTCCACAGTTACATTCAGGGGCAAACAATCAGGTGGTTTGGACATTTGACAAGCACGGCACCCCACCAGCTTGTCAATAAAGCACACAACAAAAGAATATTAGGGTACAAGGCAAGAGGAAGACCAAGGAAGACATGGATCGAGGGTGTGAAAGAAACTCTGAAGACCCACATCATCCCACCCAACCAGGCCATCCAGCTCACCAGAGACCGAAAGCTCTTTTTCCCCTCGATGCCCTAGATGATACAAGAGGACAGATAAAAGAAAAGAAAGAAAAAATCAAGACCCCAATGCTTAGAACAGAGGTTCCCAAATTGATCTCTATTCAGTGGAAGCAAATTTTACTTTTCTAGTGCTCAGGAATCAATTTATCTGTTCTTTACCTTGATGCATGATTCTGGCATACTAATAATATCAGCTCACTGGTCTCATTTTGTTCCTGACAGTTTTAAGAATAATTCTCAAACTGCTATGGCAAAGCCCAGGGTTACCAAGACCCTGAGACTGTCACAAAACAACAAAAGATCTAAGCTATGAGATTTTTACTTACATAATTTTGCCCATTTTGTATCATTACTGAGACTGAAGACGCTAGTTATCAATCGGCCAGTATCATTGACACAGGTGGACGTCAACCCGTTGCTGGCTGCCACAGCATCCAGGGCAGATAGCATTGCATTCTGGGTGAATATCAAATCATTCTCCTTTGTCTGGTCTCCTTGAGCCAAATTGGATTCAGTGACTAACAAATCATCAGGACCAAATAGCAGCATGTAAAATGCTTTCCAAATTTTCTTCAGTTCTTTTGGAGTATCAAAGCTTTTATATGCCTCTACTCGATGTTTGGCTTTGTCAACATCACTGAGGAGATCAAAATACGTGCGGGTTCTTGTCTTCTCATTCTGTGCTTGTATTTCCGTCCATTCCTCTCCTTCGACACATGCCAGGATTATCAAGAATGCAAATCCAATGAACACTGCATGAGTAACTTTAGTGGTCATCTTCCTTTTATGATGCACTATCTGTGAATCTCAGGGCACAACTGTTCTTTCTCAATGAGTGCACACACCAATGAAGGACTATCAGCTCTAGTGATATCTATTATATCAGGTGGCTCTTTATCTCCTATTGCACTTTTTCACATTTCTGGAAGCAAAAAAGAAATAGACAAGAAATTAAGGAATAATTTATACCTGTGTTACAAAACAAGCTGAAGGATTTTCCTTTTGAATTGACTAATGCCATACATATTGCATTTTCATGAATACTAAAATAAAACCATAACATCTACTAATTTTATAGAGGAACAAAAAAAGGAGCACTTTTGCAATATTGCTACTAAATATCTGACATTAAACAGTTGCAAATAACTTTCTTTCCTTCCAAACAAAGATATATTGCCAAGGAATACATAGGTCTACCATACAAAATAAATCAACATTACCATAATTGTTGCCACATGTCATAACTTTTATTAAACTTGTACTGATAAAGGAATGATCTGCTTAAATTCTCCAATAACTGATAACATTGCTCCAAAATTGCTATGCCAACTCAGCACAATCATGGCTATATTGTGGCAAACATGGTAAGATACGTTTCCACGTCAAGAAGAAGGGAGGAAAGAGAGCAGAACAGAAGACAGGAGCAAGGAGAGACTGAAGAGAAGAGATGTCACCCCTGGAACATCGAGGATGGTATTTCATTGGAGATATCCCAGCGACGGCAGGCTTTTATCACCTGCAGGTGGCAGCAAAGAGCCTACTTATATACCATGGGCCCTCATGGGGGGATCCTCTTTGAGAAAAGCTTCCGCAATGAACTCACTAAGAAACAACAGATAACTTTCAACAGCGAAGACGGAAAATAAATTGTTCATATAACGAAAACAACCCATTTCTTTAAACAAAGTTATTTCAAGACAACTTCCAACCACTTCGTGAAATCATCCATTATGTCCTGTTTGTACACTATGCATGTTAACGACCTTTGGCAGTTAAAAATGAAAGGAAAAGTTGGTGGAGATGCCCCTGCTTGAGCAAAATTTCAGAGTTCAAAAATTCTTCTAAAACACCTTCTCACCATTGGGCACACACACTTAAAGCTGAAATAATTCTACTTCCTTGAGACTGAATGGCTGCAGCATAGAAAGCACACAAATTGTCCATAAACACAGTGAATTATTTTCTTTCCCTCTGTCCTTATGTTGTTCTGACTCTGTCTGCTACTTTCATTAAATCTCAAAATGCATCACTAGTTTTAATATTATTATTCATCTTACTTTACAGCTAACACTTATTTTGTAGAATTGTTATTCTAAGGCTCTTATATCTAGTGAATCATTCTGCTATTACTGTGATTTCTAATTTTAGTATAATACTCAATCCTTAGGAAAGAAACATGCCTAGAAAGCAGAGATCTTGCAAATATTTACAATCCATGTATGACATCAGGCCTGAAATTAACACCACGGTCTAAAGGATGGCCTTATTTCCTTGCACATGTCCATCACTGAAATGGGACATGTCACCAATATATATTATTGTAACACTCAGATTGGTGAAATCTATACAGTCAGCCACTAATCACTTCATGCAAATGTGTGATTGCTTCATTTTGCCTTACAAATCTACAACTGATCCACACAGCATTAACACACACAATATTACTAGCATACTAATTACTGGAGAGGACATGGATCATAGGCACCTAACATATGTCTTGGGGCATCTTAGCCAAGCTTCACAGTGGAAGTGTATCCTAACAAGGCAGTATGTAAGTCAGTTACCTACAAATATACCAGTCCTATGTGAGCCACTTCGTTATGACCCTTTCAGAGTCATCTTCACTTGTCTCAGTTTATCTCTCCTCTCTGAGAGCTAATTATATTGGTTGGGCCTTGGGCCATAGATAAGCCAATGACTAACAGAACTGGTCAGTGACGTGATAATGACACACACAGTCCTAATCTCATGGTGAGACAATCCCAAGTTCCCTGGGCCATTGGTCTCACTGTGGGATGACTATGACTCCTCTCTATTCTACTACCACAATATCCTTGAGTCACAGAGTACAAGCATAAGTTTGGTTCAAACCGATGTGTAGGCTTGGTGGAGAGGGGGGGGGGGAGGGGGAGGGGGCTAGTGAGTTACCATGGTTAATTAAGGATATTGTATTGCATTGGGTATTTATTAAATACACAGCCCATGATTTGGCCTTATTGCACCTCCTATGTTAAACCATAAATTTAAATGCTTTAGGCTTTGCCTCTTGAAGGAAACATTGGACTCAAATTGTATCCCCAAAAATGGAAAGATTAGAACCCGCATTTTTTTTTCAGTGGCTGAAAGATCCCCTTGGCTTCTTGGGAAAGGAAGCCGAATATCTTGCTTTCTCAGATAACATCAGAAATATTTCAGAGGTCCTGTGTGCATGTTACTCCTGTTAAAAAAAACTCTTGACAGAGGCAATTTTACTTTTACTCATTTCCTTTATCTTCCATAAATAGAAGACAATTTGTACTAGGAGTTGGGTGAAATAACATGCACTTAATTCCCAGAAGTATATAATTATAATAACATAATTATAAAGAAATAAAAAAGTAAAAGCTATACAAAACGCTCCTGCAAAAAAAAAAAATATTCATTTAGGACTTCTATCAATTCCTCCGCACTCCTGCCAACCCATAATCTTAAAGTATATTATATTCTGTGAGAACACACAAAGTCATTTATAATTAACTTGTGGCTATGATATTGGAATCACTACATAGGACACAATGTCAACTGAAAGAGTTTCAGAAAGATTTCCTTTGGCAATATCTCCAAACACTGTAACACTTTTGTGTTAGGAATGGGGAGTTTTCTCCATTATAACAGAAAACGCCTAATCTTTACAGTGCATATTACAATCTTTTTGAAAGAAAAAAACTGTCAATTTTGATTCTGGTGACCAGTCAATGGTTTTCCAAAGATCTCTGAGATGCTGTGTTCAACATTGCTATTACTTCTGCTGCTAAACTACTGTTGGCACTAACAATAGCAATGACAATAATAATATATGACTTCAATGTTTTGGAAATTCTGTGAACTTTCAGGTTTATTTCAAACACCTACTATAATTAACAATTACAGTTTATGTTTTATATACTTATTTTCTGTCAACAATAGATCACTTTGCTGCACTATACAATATACAGCCTACGTAATCCTGGCACAATGAAAGGAAAAATTATCAAAGTTGAAGTAAGGGACAGTGCGTTACCGAAGTGTTTCCGTTACTTGGTATCCGCATCATGTCAAATTGCACCAATCAATTTGAAACAAGACCATCCACTCCAGGGAAGGGCCTAAAGCAATTAAAGGCGGATTTGGTTCAAAGTAGCGCAATTTGACATGACGCACATAGAGTCTAGAGCCTATATTTTAGATCTCTCCCAACCCACTGATCTTCCCTCCAGTTCTCTAAATTTTGATCTCGATCTAGATTGTCTAGTTTCTTTAATTAAAAACAAAAACGAGCTAGGCTTGGCCTATTAAAGAACTACTGCAAGCATAGTTTACGACCTAGGCCGGAATTGCATATAGACTTGAAATCTAATGCATGTACCGATATGCATGTTATGACCTATACGAAACGAGAGAACAGAGAGATGCTAGAAGTGACCTGGATCTAGTCTAGCTCTATCTGTGGTAGATCTATCGACTCGATGTAGAATCTAGATCTAGCTCTAGATCTATTATCCAGATCTATAGCTCAGAGGCTCTAGTTTTTGCTGCACTGTTTCCCAGCGCGATTGTAATTTCTATTCAATATTTCAACATTAAAATCTGCGTAATTCAAGAACAATAACCTACAATTGAATCTCGATTCGCTTTTCGCTGCTGATCACATAAACTGAACATGAAAAATAACGAAACATGAATAGCCACTCTACTTTCCACTATCCTCGACCTGCCGCGGTTACGATGTACTGAGTTCCTTTCAGGTCAGTGGAACTGTGCCTGTGACTGACAGGGCATCGCGCCGCGACACATTTGGCCTAGTTGTACGCTAACACAGGCTGACTAAGTTACGGAAAATAACTGAAACTTGCAAGGTACACTGTACGGTCCCTGGATAAAACGTTTTCATGAGGCTGTAAAAAGGGGTAGACGTTGTTTCAGGCAGTTTGTGTTTGAGACCTATATCAGGACGCCTGTTTTTTTTTTTATGAGCTATGCTACCTTGGCGGTTATAGTTCATAAAGATATGTGCTATCGGCACAGTAGATGAAATAGATAGTATCTCATTATTTTTTTATTTGTTTGTTTATTTATTTACTTATGTAGGATATATGTATTTATCTAGTTGCACAATGCTGAATTATTTCCTATCAATGACTTGGCACTATTATTACTGGCACACTTGTAAACACAAGATAAATTAATTTGAAATAAGAATGCACTTTGAAACATTTCGCATTCACATACCCTGAACTAAATACATTCTATAACACTGCATTCAGTTCAACTCAGAATATGCGTTCTCAGCTCAGGAAGGAATTTTCAAAATATATTATTTAGTAAGGTAATTATATTCCAAGTGCAGTAAAACCTTTCTCATTACCTTCTCATCTTTCCTTGCCTTATCCATTCTTTCCCTCTCTTTCTCTCTCTCAGTTCCTTCATTTTCTGTTCTCTTCCTCGTCCTTCCCTCTCTCCTTTTCCCCTTGTTCGTTTTTTAAACCATGAATACGTGATTTTTATTAGAAGTAAATCAAAGTTCATTGTATTATTACTCTTAGAGAATATTACGTTAATGTCTACAGAATCAATTGCTTTGTTTCTCCAGATTCTAATAAAAACGTATCCTGGTTCAATGTTAGGTTTAAACAGGAAATGAAGAATTATTTTAAGTGGCGGAGACCTCTGTTAATACAGTATCCACTGGTCTTAAAAGGTTGTTCTTACTACGAGAGAATCAATGCCTGGATTGGTACTATGACTATCATTCCAGGGAACACAAGCTAAAAATACTCTATGGCTAGGAATAAGTGGATAGATCTCTTTTGATATTTTTGATATTTCAGTGGAGTAATTTTGCCACGGTAACCCATTCTCGGCAGAAAGAGCCTAATTCATGATTGCTCGCAGCCTAGATATTTTTATCCTCACAATAGAAATGTGTCTCAAGAGAAGCTTGAAAGTCCTCTCTGCACATTTATATCTGTGATGTATGAAATGTCAAGAGGCTCTGGTTCATCTGGTCTCTGAAAAAGAAGAAGAACAAGTAGAAGAGGAGTAAGAAGAAATGGAAGAAGAGAAGGAGAAAAAACAAGAAGAGGATGAGAACAGGAGAGAAAAAGAAGAAAACGAAGAAGAAAACGAAGAGGAGGGAGAAAAAGAAGAGGAAGAAGAAGAAGAAGAAAATAAGGAGGATGACAAGGGCGAGGATTAAGAAATAAAGGGAAAACTTTTAAGGAAGGACAGAAAAAAAAAAAGCTCAAACTATCTTCACCTTCATGTGCCTCCAAAAAAAAAAACGTCCGCTTTTTGATGGTGTGTTATCTATAACAAAAACTCCTGTATTTCTTTTGTTTTACATTTTGAAGCATTCATAATTATTAAATTGTGAGGTATCTTTCTCTTATTCTTGATTTTAAGAAAGGGTTTGTCTCCTCTGAACAAAACCACGAGCTTTTATGTTTTGTTGATCTTGGAAAGTAAATAATAAGTTAATCATCGACGTTAATTTTATTAACTGATAACTGTGTTTTCAAAAATCTGAGTCGGCCATCCCAACTCAACTAAGTATTATATAACGTACAAGAGGTTAAAAACATTGAAACGTTAAAATATAATACTCATGTGCATATTAAACATGCCGAAACATGGAAATTAGTGAAATCGCTCTAAAGTAATACTTCATGATCGCTTTCAGTAAAGGCGGGAATGGAGAAAAAGTTGTCAACTAGTCTGGGCTTCTCCAACTCCCCCCCCCCCTTTCCCCTCTCCTTTTTTTCACCTCCTCTCCCCCTTCCCCACAAAGGGAAAATCAGGAAATGGGAA
>JBCEWB010500134.1:0-19211 GCA_039654565.1 Peronia peronii | reverse complement strand
CACAAGTTATAGTACAGGTAGACACGGTCAAACACGTGCGTGTATGGTACTATTACGATACTTCGTGTGTAGGCAACACAAGGCATTGCGCCTGTGTTACAATCACTGTCTACTTAGTTCTAGCACTGTGACACGGTATAGATCTAGTCAGTATTGTCATCGTGCTCCCTCTTTTGCCTGCGGTTGACCAGCTTTATTTTATTTTTATAGACTAGATCTATGGCTTTCTGTAACCCACTGAAGAGAAAGAAGACAGCTCTTTCCATTGAGTCGAAGATGAAAATGCTGCATGAAATAGACAGAGGTGCGATGTCCAAAAAGGCCATAGCTGAAAAGTATGGCATTCCCCAAATATACTGTCGATGATATTAAAAAATCTGGAACATGTGTAAAAGGCGACAGCCTCTTCTTTTTTTTTTTTTTTTTTGCCCCATAGGTTATTCGGGAGTTGTTTCCCTTGTTAAAAAAATTGGAAGACGAACTCTCATAAATCGAACTCATTAGGGTGTCCCGGCAAATTCAATTTAAGCGGACTCGACTGTACTATAAGAGAGTACATACAAGTACCCTGTATTGGTATGCTGGTACACTAGCTATCTGTGCCACAGCTGACTCAAGAGATGTAGCTGTCAATTTTTTAGCTCTGTCAGGAGAATCTGTTGCAAGAAATCCACATAGAGCAAGACGTCAGCGTTGGCGTTATATTCTATGTCTTTCGACCTCCTGGTGGAGGTTATCTCATCAGTGCTGTCAGAATAAGACTCAACTTGGCAAATCTAAAGAAAAAGTTTTCCTATATATATACAAGTCCATCTACCTTTACTTGAAAATTTACCTACACAATCTATATTCCTATGATCCAAGACTATGCTCTGAGATTTTTTCACTTCTGTCATACAATAGATATCACAGGCAAGTTTTCAGTCACTTTTCTGCTACTGCTGTTCAAATGTTTATAGAGTTGTTGCGTTTTTCTTGCTTCAGTGACAAAGAGTCAGAGGCAGACTGAGGAATATTTGGAGACAAGAGATCAAGGCAGAGACGCGACAGATTTTGCACAAATTGAAATTGTTGAGGCATCTGCTGTGAAAAGCTAAAATTGTGTAGGGTTCGAGTCTCGGATCTGCCATCGGGGGATAGGAAAATTCGAAGATTAGGAGTTGCATTTTTTTTGGTGACTCAGTGGTGCCTTGGCTTTCTCTGGATGGGGAAATCTGACAGTGACATCTAGTGTTTTCTGATAAGGGACAAGTATATTTTGGAGGTCTGGTGTATGTTACACAGTTAAAGAACCCTTGGCAGTTAGAAATTTATGAAGAGTAGGCTGAGTGCCGCTGTCGGGGGAAAATTTTCAAATTCCAAATTTCTATCCACAAAAATTCTCAGCAAATAAACAGGCAGCTACTTATAGCTGAGGAAATCTTGCTTTCCTTTTGAAAGGCTTAAAAAAAAAAAAAGAGAAAAATTTGAAAACCAAATTGAAAACAACGGAAGAGCTTGAGATGGTTTGCAGAGGACCTTTGTCACACAATGATGATGATAATAGTGATCTTTTTTTCTTTACCCTCCCTGAAGAAGAACCAACTAGGTTCGAAAATTTGGATTTTTTTCACCTTTTTCTTTATTACTTTTTTTTTTTTTCAAATCCCCATTTGTGAATTTTATTTAATAAATATCCCAGTACCGGTTGACGGTCTTTGTGTGTTTTTTTCTAAAAAAAGACACTTCTGTTAAATGATGATAATAGTGATGAATGGCCGTTATGCTGTCATGCTGGTCACTGTCAGTACATGGATTTTTCAGTTCCTTAGTTGATACTGGTTCTCATCAGTGCAGTTCTTCACCAGAGGAGTGCGCAAAGCCACGGTTGTGCTTTCCTGATCGAATGTGTGAAGTCACGATAATGGATTTTGGCTAAGTGGCCACAAAATTAATTTGATGAGGATCTAACTGGTATTTCCTTATATCATTAACCCTTTGAGTGCACTTAAATTTGCAAATCTGTGACTTCTGGACCCCAGTTGCAAATTCAGGTGTCTATTTGCATTTGCACATAAATTAAAAGTGAGCTCTCAGATGGTTAATAATTTCTTCTGTTGTCTTTAAATGCACCCTGAAATATTGCATTGAACATACAGTATATGTAAAATATATTTATACATGAGCTACCAGTTTGTCACTGTGACTTGGATACTACTAAGGCTATTTTTTTCTCATGCAATTTCATTTTCAGTCACTTCTTTAGCTTTTATATTCTACCCAGAAATCTATTATTTGATCAGTTTCTAATGCATATTACGCTTATTCTTGAAAAATCAATTGATATATTGTTTGTATTATGTGTACATAATACATATTACATATTATGCAGTGTGTTATGGTTATGCATTCGTGTGTGTGTGATGTTTACAGATGAAATCAGTACTTTATCTTTACATATTTTTTATGCAGGGTGTGGAAGATAGGCCTACTTTGTGTGTGTGTGTGTTTATGCCTGTGTGCCTCTGAGTTTGTGGACATGTGTGTTTAATTTTATCTTAAGTAAGAGGAGACAATAGTTTGCAAATCTGGTGTTAAAGACATGATGTACAGATAATAAAAGATATTTCTAATATAATGGTATGCAGTGTGTTTTGAAAGATGTTAACTTTTTCCCCAGACTGTGTGGTTTGTTAACTTTTCTTTCTGACTATGGTCTGTCAACTTTTCTTCTCTGACTGTGTGATCTTTTCCTCTTGGCGATGCGGTATGCTAACTTTTCTTCTGTGATTGTGTGGTATGTCAACTTTTCTTCTCTGACTGTGTGATATATTTTCACTTTTGTTCTTGGCGATGTGGATGCTAACTTTTCTTCTGTGACTGTGTTAATTTTTCTTCTCTGTGTGGTATGTTTTACTTTTCTACTTGGCAATGTGGTATGCTAACTTTTCCTCTCCAATTGTGTGGTATGTTAACTTTTCTTCCTGACTGCCCACATGGTTAACTTTTCTTCCCAGATTGGGAATTCCATTAGTTATAAATACTATGTGTCTGTCTCTGTGCAGTGATTGACTGATTATATACCATGCACATACAGGATGCTGTCTGCACATGTATAAAACCATTAGGGAAATAAGGAGTTTTTGTTTTTTTAATTTTTTTTTTTTTTTTTGAAGACAGGAATTTTTTGTTTTTCAACAACAAAGAACCATCAAAATAATCACCACTAGGAGGTTGAGAGACATAAATAGAACATAATGTAGGAAATGTATAAAACTAAAACTATCCATACAATGGCAACATTCACTGACATGTACTGTCATACACGCTGTTAAGTGCAGATCGCATGAAGGTGCATTTGTCTTCAGATGTGGCACTCGTTACTGGGGAGATAAAGGTGACATCCATTGGTAATAATAATTAACATCATCTTTTCACTATGAAACTGTAGTCGACACTCTGTGTATATATGGCTGATAATCATGAATGCCAGCCTAACACTTCATTCATTTTTGTACCCTTAAGTGGGATCTCAAATCAAAATCTGATGGATACAGGCGGCCATATACAATGAAACATCTGCACAATAGAATTCACTAATATCCCGGGAAATCCCATCAACCCATGTCCTTGGCCTTGCCTCGGCCTAAGTTTGCTCCACTTCTTGGGTTGATCCTGTTACAAAGGGTAGAATTTATGACTCAAACTCTTCGCTGTGAGCTCACTGAACCCAGATGTCCTCCAAATACATGTAATAGTAGTAATGAGTAATGTTAATGATTTAATGATGTAGGAAAATGCCCGACATTCTTCCGCGTTGTGTTTTTCCCGAAATCTTGTGTTCTACTATTGATTCTGGCCTCCACTGCTGTACGTTTTTCCAAACTGCCTTTCGTTTTCATAAGTTTTTGCCCCCGTTTTAGTAACTTTCCTCCATTCAGGCCTCTTAATGGCCATGATCACCCATTGTTCATCAATTTGTTTTTGTAGTTATTAGTGAACTGTTATCATAGTAGAAAATTTTACTGTTTATATGGTATTGTTGTGACCATTTGCTGTCTGACATGAAGCATTTGAGTTCGTGTAGCTTTTGCTAGAGTGAAAAAACTGATTTAGTTGTTTTCGCGGTCTGAGATAAAAATCATCATGTAGTAATATGTTAATGTGGTAAAATACTTCAGTTGTTATGGTCAGTTCCTAAATTGTACGACAACGGTCATTACATGTATAGTGCCCAAGTCATTTCATCGCTATCCCTGTGCATAGCCACAGTTTCGCCCATACTCGAATAGCGCTCTTTGTTTTTGTTTACTGTTCGGACTGTTGCTTCCACTGTTGCCATATATACACATTTTTTTACTAGCCCACAGGACACAGAGAAGGGGCTGTACTGAGTGACATATTCCCAGGATAAAACTTTGCCCAGTTTTGGTCCTGTGTGGAGGGCAAATGGCGGTGACGATATCTTTCATAGCATCATGGTTTTGACACCTTCCTCCCCATTTGAAGATGTTGTTAATACTACAGACTGGGCATCACTACAAGGTGTCTTTGCAAAGCCTGTGAAACATTACACAAGTACATGTAAATCATGAGTCACTTACAGACAACTATAGTGGAATCCACTTAAAGTCAACCTCTCGGGACTGAGAAAAAGTTGATTTTAAGCAAGGTTGACATTATCCGTTTTCAGGGGACACAATCTCTGGTAGGCATGTACGGTCAAAATGTGTGTTGAGTATTTAATGGGTTAGGTCCCTTATCCCTAATAAAAACTCCCTCAAGCAGATAACTTCCCTTCTTAACTCTAAGCTACATTTTCAGGGGACACAATCTCTGGTAGGCATGTACGGTCAAAACGTGTGTTGAGTATTTATTGGGTTAGGTCCCTTATCCCTACAAAAAATTAAAAAAAACAAAACCTCGAGCAGATAACTCATCTTAACTCTAAGCTAGAAATAGTAGTATTTTGCCTTGAGTCAACATCTTCAGGAAATTTCAACTTTGTATCCAGATTAAGAACACTTTTTCTTAGATGTTCAGATCATGGAGTTAAGGATAAAAGTTATTAATTGTAACAGGTTGACTAGTCATGCAGGAATGAACGTGATCTAAAGATGTGACTGAAATTGGGCACAATGCCTGTCTCCATTGTCTTTGTGTGTGTGTGTGTGTGTGTGTGAACAAATTGAACAGAGAGCCGAGTGTGGGTAGGTGTTTATGTATTTTTGCACAATGTGAGGCAGGAGAAGAGGGCCAAGCGTGGAACTGCCTGCCACTCAAAGTAGTGTGTGTGCATCAAGGTGGTCAGTGGTCGCTTGTACAGACTGGGTGTGTGTCTGCGGGCTTGCCAATGCACACAAGAACTGCTGTGTGGGAATCACCTCTGAAGGTGCTGACATCAGAAACAAGAGTAATAAATATAAAGGGGGAAAAAAAAGGGACCATCGGAACAAGTTGACTTTAACTGAGAATTGACTTGAAGTGAGTTGCCTTCTTGCGGGTTCCACTGTACAGAGAAATGGAGGAATTTCTATGGAGTTATACGAATCATTCTCTAACCCTTGTCAAAATTCAGACCAGATTTGTGCAAAATTGTTTGATTATTTTGTGCAATTGTTAGAACACTCAATACTGGAGTCCATAGGGCAAAAATCAACCTCAACAAAGAATTTGTAGTAGTGGGGGAAAAAAGAAAAAGGAATATTTATTTGAATTAAGTTGAGTAGAGTGAAGTTCACAGCATTAAGTGATGTAATAAATTTTTTATGGTTTAGGAATATCATGACCAGGCGTACAACATTCTCAGAGCAAAATTTCAACAAAAATAATGCGTAAATATTTGTGCAATCAAATTCATACTAGCAACATGCACTCCATATAAACATTCATGTAATAATCACATATTTCTTTTCAGGATTTTTAACAAAAATGCAGGAACACATATTTTTACAGTAGCAACTGTGATTTTGAACATAAAACTACATGTATATAGTATGTGCTTCCTGTAAAAAGCAAAACAATATCCTTACAAAATGTCACATACATGAAAAAGGTTGTTAGGGAATAAAGAACTGACACTGGACACACTGAAATATTCTCTTCATATCTTTTCCATGAATCTTTTATAATCAGTTTTGTCATTTACATGTATAAAGAATATTCTTGGATCCTATTCTCAAGATATTTCAATGGACTCATTTGGAATCTGACACGAAGTTCAGCCACAAGGCAGTTGTAATAGTTTATTTTCGACTAAGCAAAAATCTGGAAATCCCTGGCGGAGTGTTTGTACTCCCTGTTAAAAATAGAACACCCACTGGTATTTGTTACTGCTCCACCTCGAGATCTAAGAACAATTGTTACTGATCCCAAGCATTTTTTATGTTTTTCTATGTCAATGGTAGTGAACAGTTTTGAGTGTTTGTATCCCCATACTAAAATTAGAGGGGGATTTCCAGCCGTTCGCTTGGTTGGAGCAAATCTATTGCATTGTGAATAGAGGCACTAAAAGACTTGTCCTTTAAACTGAGATACATTGAAAATTAATCAACTCTTTTGCATTGTTTGACATTGTTACACTCATAAGCTACACAACAACAACCCATGTTGCGTGAATATTATTTACAACGGAGTGAGTTCCACAATGTAAACAAAATAGCGGGATGTCCCTACCATGTGACAACTCACACTGTCAAACAGAGTGTTGACCATCACCACGTAACATTCCAAGCGAATCCATTGACCAAACCCGCAGACAGAACACAGGACAATAACAATAATACTAATAACAGTTATCCCTTTGACTAGAGGTAGAACTGGCAAACTGACCTGTTTTGTCTGAGGTAAACGACAGTAAGTTTTATTCTGTCACACCCCATTCTGTCTTGTTCCATTCCTAAGTCTGTCATAGAATTCTAATCTTTCCCAACTGAGTCTGCCTTAATAATAATAATAATAAAGTAATTACAACAAAGAGCATTTGTATAGTGCATATACATGTACTTATCCCTGTACATACTCTCTAAGCACTTGACCCAATCTCCAGCCTTAACTATCTCTGCAAAAAAGATCAGAAGGAACAGCCTCTGTTGTTTAAAGCAATGGTTTGCATTAAATAACTTCAAAAACAGAAACAAAAAAAAACAAAAACAAAACAAAAAACATATATGAGTCTTAAAAAAAATAAAATTGCAAAAAATGGACTACATATATGTGGTTCTGCCCCCTTGGTCTTTAATTGACATCTAGATCTCCACCACCCACATGTCTGTTTCACCACCCTGTTTCCATCTCACCCACTGTCCCAAAAACAAAACAAAACATGCATACACAAGAAAGCAAAACAAATAATAATTATAACATTGTATGAAACTGATGCAAATGTAATAGGCTAATGTAAAAAATAAAAATATCACTCCCTGAACCAAAGAAATAATACTGATACTGATAGACGTGTACAATCAGGACACCGTACATGCACATTTTGCATTCATGCACCCCGTCAAAATGAAAAAAATAAAGCACATACATACTCTCACTCTCAGATTTCTCAGTAGATCTATATGTACATGTATTTGTGTGCCACAATCGAATGAAAAGGCTCATTGGCAATCAGGGCTCCCTTTGGCTGTAGTTGCATGTGCAATGGGAAACTGTTGTAGCCAGTCCTATTTCTTCCCTTGGCCAGACAACAGAGGGTTGAACAAACAGTGTAGGGAGGGAAAAACTTTAGTGCCTTTGGCTTGTAACCTGCAATTTGAAAATCTCTCCCCCTCCCCCCAAATTGATATGAAGAAAGCGTTTTCTTCTTATTGTTATGATTTTATCAAATTTTTTGATGATCAGTTTTTCAAATGACATGAAATAATGTGATTTTTTTTTTTCTTCTTGACACTTTTGTTCAACACCTCTTTTGTCTGGCAAAGGGAAACAATAGAGCTGGGCACAACGACCTCCCATTACACAGAAAGCTGTGGAACAGTGGTATGATTATCAAGCGCAGAAAATAAAATTTGTAATACATGGAATATGTGCATCAACTGTACCAATGATGTCAGAAATATAAGTACTCACATTGCTGCAGGCTTATCATGTAATCCACTATGTATATAACCATAAATCTTGTTTCTAAATCATTAAACTATGCATTTATCACTATTGAAAGAGAACGGTATCCGTTTATGCAATAAGGACATCCTATAAATCCTCAGAATAAAATCTATATTTGACCAAATAGTTCTCAACCCTGAGCTTTGATAGGTAAAAAAAAAAACCCAGCTGTCAAGTTGATCTTTCAGACAGATATATGTTTCCTGTTAAGGATGTCAATTTGTCTTGAATGAGAAAAGGAGGAAAATGTTTCACTCTCTCTCTTTTTTTTTAAAAAGGCAAAATATGCTTGCAATATTATGTAAAAATTGAAGTATTTATGCAAAGAAAAAGAAACTTGAACACGAGTCAGCAAAGAAATTTGTGACAGTCAAAATGTTGGGTTTTTTCCACTGATGGAATGGGAAGGTTGACATTTCTGATAGTGTGAAGTAGCCATTGACTCTCTCTCACCTCCACTACATCCGGTCCATTACAGTAAATATGCATGTATTTCACAGTGATGTTACAGGTAGATATAGTTCATATAGTGGCCTAGCAGATAGGCCATCAGAATCGGGATCTATTTTTCCGGGTCTGAATCCTGACTGGTCCCGACATTTTGTCCTTGGAAAGAACAATTTATACACATTTCCTGACTCTATCCAGGTTAAAACGGATACTCAACTATAGACAGTGGAGGATATTGTTAGATTAGTACGGCTTAGAGCTCCTTGGAGCCACCACATATGCTTCCCAGGAAGCAGAAAATGTCTGAGAGTGTAGTAATAGATTGTCAAGCATTTAAAGTTTGTACACTATAATAGGGGATAAACACTATATAAATGGTCTCTATTATTATTATATATCAATCTTGGTCCTGAGCATATACACAAAGACATCTACACATATTATATGATCAAACCTCAGTCATGGTAATCTAATTTTATTTTGAGTGACTTTGAAAAGTGAATGTTATTCATTACGTTTCTCTGAGGATTTCAAGTACTACTTTTACATGTCCAGTAAATATACTAACATATGTTGTAGTAAAAATATATACATGTATATATTTTAATAATTATTGTCACTATGACTGCATTTATGTCTCTATCACATATAAAAGAAACAAAAGTATGCATTTCTCATAACCCCAGTGAAATAATACACAATTATCTCAGGTGGAACATAATAAAGAAAGATTCTTGCATGGCGTGAAAAAAAAAAAAAAATCACACATCACTTGTGATGACAATGGCAAGCTCATGGACACTGCAACCAAAATGAAATGGGCTCACGAAACTAAGTTTCTCTCACAACATATGCAACCACGAAAAAACAAAGATGAAACGAGTAGCAGTATAAAAAAGCTCTCGGTTGGGAAAGACTGGGAACAACGTATTTCCCATATTTTAAACAACCACTGGATAAAAACTGTGAAAATGACTTTCTATGGAATTCCAAGACACGGTATAATGCCAGCAAAAAAGTAAAATATTACTACAAAAAGGCTTGCTCCATTTATCCAGTCTTTGAATTATTGTTCAAGTATGATATAATAATAAGGAATCATTTTGTATTCCTTTCATGGCTTTAGCTATTATTTCTGACACAAAAGCACATGTCATGAAATAAATTCAACATTTTTAGCATTTTCTACAGACTGACAATTTTTGGCAGTAACTGATAAAGTTAAGTCGACAAAACCACAGCTCATAACAGCTACATGTATTTGAATATTTGAGCAAAAAAAGGATAATATTATCAGACACATTCGTAAACAATATACTTTTATTTTGTGCTCAACAAGACTTCAGGGCTGTATGAAGAGCACAGACACTATAATTAACTATTGCACACTGTATCATTGTATTCAGGTGCCAACAGCTGGCAGCTCTTGAAGTCATTCCAAGAAATTAGTGCTGATAATGACGAACTAACTGGAACCTGAGATTCTTTGGCTCTCATTGTCCATGCAGATAGTAAAGCAGTCTATATGCTATACTAGTATATAGTATTAGTAGTAAGTACATATACCTAGGTTGCCTGTCCTCTTCTGTTCCTTGCCCTGCAGTAGCTTTCATGACCAGAACCATAAATTAGAAACAATGGAATACCCCCATACAATAGAAAAAAAATAATCTAACAATTATTATTTTTAAATTAGAGAATGGAGAAAAACAGAGTTCTCTTTCTTTTTTTTTTTTGCATTTTTCTTTCACTATGCAGCTGTAATGTCAAAGTTACATAAAGATGAAAAGCTAATTGCCTTATTGTGGGTTTGCCCTTTCAAAACTGTGCCTGGCTCGGTGGCACAAATTATACACATTATGTCTAAGAGAGAAACAGTCACACTGGTCCCTGGTGTGACATTATGACAGTGGGCTTATTGCAGGATGCATCGGACAGCGAATCCCGGAAATCAGTTGTCACAGTGGGAGTGAATGTGGATGAAGCCAAGAGAACCAAAGAATGGGAAGACAAGAGAGAACAAAGAAAATATCAAACAGCATCTCTCACAACATGTTATACTGTAATTTCTGTGGTAGAACATGTCTCTCATATAGTGGCAATACAGCCATGAAAAGAAACGCTCCTCTGGGCCTCAAAAGTACATTTTCCGAGTCACTTGTGACCAAAGTAATCCATTGATCCATCCATCCCTCCGTAAGTCCATCCATCTCTCCATCCTTCTGTTAAGTCCATCTTTCCATCCATCCATCTGTCTCTCCGTAAGTCCATCCTCTATCCATCCATCCATCTGTCCATCCATTAGTTATACTTCTCCAATGCTTCATGTATGTCATGTATTATCCCTGGCCGTAGAATGACATGATCAATTTACGTAATGAATCATTTACTGCACACACTGCTACGCCTCCGCTGTCTCTCTGAACTGCGATAAAACACAGTCTCTCTCCAAAGTTTATCCCAAGTTACTCAATTCATTTCTAAACACTGTAACATTTTTGCATTTGTGTGCAGTAATCAGTCTGTGAAATGACTTACAAATTTATTTCTGACATATTCTCTTTTTCTAGTGATTATTGCCCTCCACGCATTCATTACAAACTATATAAATCTTAGTAATGAGACAATAACACATGTTCATGAATCTCTCTCATTCATATACACCTGAGTCTACACAGCCATTGCAATGCAGTGGCTTCAACAGCACTTATCACTTCAGAAAATCTAGCTACAGTTATGAGGGATAAGGCCCCACATCCTCTACAATGGCAACTTATAATTTTAATTGAAATGGTAAATTGCAAGGCAGAACTGCAGTGTGGATGACAAAAATCAATAATTTACTTCCAAAACTGACATATTCAGGCCGCTTAATTTTTCTGCAACAGTTTTGCCCATCCCTTGCAGGCAGTGTGGAATTGGTCTGGTGGGAAAAAAATTACAGTGTTTAAACAAGTTTTGAAATTGATAAAATTGAAAATTTAACTGCATTTTTGAATTCACCGTACCAAAGTTTGCAAAGTCCACATTCAACTGCCCCTTTCTAGTGCTTCTTTCGTAAGACAGCAATTATCACTAAATACAAAGGTTATCGCCCATTGCTATTCGTCCTGTATTCCGCAGGTAGAACTGTATGGTGTGGTTGAACAATTTAAAGTTGGAACCGATAAGTATGGACTGAAGGTGTGTAGGGCTCTAGCTGATGCTGAGAGAGTTAAGACAGTTTTACAACTTCAACATCAGCATATTCTCTGTTATTTCTTCTCACATGAAAACACTTGTGCTGGATATGCTAAGAAACAGAGGCAGCAATTGACATGGGGCTTCTGAATATCAGAAAAATCTCTGTTGCGATGACAGAAATATAAAAAAGAAACAAATACATGCTCGGAAGTTACAGAAACAATTATATAATGGACAGTTTGCAACTGATTGTGTCTTGCTGTTATCTATAAACATACATGTACAATATATATTATGAAACCATTTTTGTCACATTATTATATAATGCAAAACAACTCAATAACATAAATTAATAATTAAAATGCCCTTAGCAATAAGCATGTTTTTTATACTCATCATTTCTGGAATACTCAAGATCCAATTCATCTCGGGAATACAAATCTTATGAGAATCACAATCAATCTTGGAATAATATCTAAAGTGTTCAGGTACCATTTACAACTGTACATTAACAGAGTGCACTCTCCTTGTACCAGGAAAAGACAATTTAATAATACATGTACTTTACCCCATTGTGTATACATCATCACAATCACACTGATATACATTGTGCCTTTGCATATACTTGTAATTTCTTATTATGCCACAGCTCTGAATCTTTTGATGCAACCTTAGATCAATTTGTTTCACAATAAGAATAACCATTCATCTTTACTCCAACTTTGCTCATTTCGCAGGAAAAAAAAGTGGAATCATCGCTTACTTCCTATAACTCACATTAGCAACCACGAAAAAAAAAAAAAAGTGCTATGCACCCATAAACCCGTATAGAACATTTATAATGCATGTGTATAATATTAATGTAAATGCCATTAATTCTAACCCTCTAGTACTTTTTGTACCTCTCTGTCTTGCATTGCTGAAAATTTATCAACTGTAACTGACTGAGAACTCCCACAATGTAGGAAATATAAACAGCTGCATGTTTACCAACTCTAAGATCTTGATTGTCATCTTTAATACGTTCCTACTAAATGTCATTCTTGGCTTGCTCATCAAGTATTATGGATTATGCAAAATTATTACTGGATTATGCAAATTTTATTATTGTTTAAAGTGGCGTAGCATATGCTGTTTTAGATTATAGCGAGACCTAGATGAAAAAGGGCAATAGTCGCATGCGTGTGGCTTGATGTCAGTGTGTGTCAATTTGTGACGGTTCAGACGAGAGACGTTTCTAAACCTCATGCCACATGTGGAACACAGAAATGGTTTGAGACCTTCATGCTGTAGTAGATGGTCAGTGAGGCTGGAGCGGGAACTGCACTTGTAATCACACTGCGGACATGAGTGTGGCGTCTTGTTCTCATGTCTTTCCATGTGATACTTTAAGCGTTTCTGGGAATCACAGGTGTAGCTGCAAATACTGCACATTAATTCCTCCTTCTCCGCATGCATCCGCTTGTGACTCTTAAATTCTCGAGTGGATCGGCATACATAGCTACAGTGTTCACACAAAAAAGTTTTGTGTGTTTCATTATGGAGTCTCAACTCTGCTTTGGCTTCACATTTGAAATCACATTTTTGACATGAGTAAATAGTTCCTCCGTCATGTGATTTCTTGTGCTCTTCCAGTTCTTCTTCCGTATTGAATGTAACTTCGCAAGTCTGGCATGGAAAGACGAGCTCATTAGTGTGCGTCATTTCATGTAGTTTGAGGCGATACTTGCGACTACATGTGTACGTGCAATGTTTACAGCCAAATGGTTTATCCTCATTATGAATGCGTTTGTGAGCTTTCATATGGTCCCGCCGCTTGAACGCTTTTCCGCAATCTTCACATTTGTGAGGTTTGAGGTCCAGGTGGGTAGTTTTGTGCCTCTGCAGCATCGTGTTGGTCAAGCAGATGTAGCCGCACTCCGAACAAATATGCGTAGACTTCCCAGCGCTGTCGCTGGGTGACGTTTTACTGGACGAGCCGCCGTTGTCCAGAGTTGCTCCCGTCTTTTTGGCTTGAGATTTTGATAATGGTTTCCCTTCCTGTGTCGCCGCGTCTATCAATGTGTCTACAGACACATCTTCACTGAGAGTTAGATCCCCTGTTTGGGAATCTTCTGCTTCTAAAATGGGTTGGATTTTAGTTTCAGCTGAGGGAATAGCTGGTGGTTGGATGGGTGGGAGGACTGGAGCTGGGACAGGGGCTGGGGGTGGAGCCGGTGCTGGTATTACTGGAGCCGGAACTGGCATTGGGGCGGGAGGTGGCCGGGCTATGTGATTGACTGGAGGGTTGGCATGAGCTGGTGTTTGGTTCATGGACAAGGAAGGACTGTGATTGATCGGATATGGATTACTGCTGCCCATATAGAAATTCATATTTGGATTCATATTGCCTGGGAAGACCGTTTCATTATAAAAATATGGATTGGAAAAGCCATAGCCACCACTTCGGTCCATGTAGCAGAAATTTGGGTTGGTATGTCCCATGTTCATGTTCGGATTATAAGACATGGGATTGGTATGGCTGAAGAAAGGGTTGGGGTGCTGGTAGGGGTCACCATAGGCAGGGCCCGGGTTCATGCCACTGGCGCTGACTGACCTGTCGACCTGGAATGGGTTGATAGTGGCAGAGGGGGTCTGATAGCTGCTGGCACAAAAGCTGCTGTTACTGCTTTGCTCATAGTGACGTTCCCGCTGTTTGAGGTGCTCATGGTTCATGTTCATTTGATTGCGCCCAAAGTATTGTGGAACCGGACCAGTGTGTGGGGAGCTCATAAATCGCAGATTATCTTGCGAGTCTTGAGCCAGTTGTGCAGGCTCTGGTTGTGTCTGAGCTGTTTCTGGATACAGGTTGGCTCCCATGTGACCGAGGATTGCTTGGATGTCAGGCTGGTATGATTGCTTAATCACCTCTGTGGCACTGCTGGGGGAAGCTTTAGGTTTTGTTGATCGTCTATTCCGTCGCCGAACTCTGTCCTGATCCGTATGGCGTAGCATGTGCTGCTTCAAGTTGTATTTCGAACGAGACGAAAAATCACAAAAATCACAACCATAGGGCTTCACATCCGAATGAACCAGTTTGTGTCGATTGAGACGAGAAGTGTTTCTGAAGGCCATGCCACACACAGAGCAAAGGCATGGCTTGATGCCGGCGTGCTGGAGGAGGTGATCTGTCAGACTGGACCGAGAGCTGCACTTATAGTCACAATGCGGGCACGCATGGGGAGTCTTGTTCTCATGCCGCGCCATATGGTATTTAAGCCTTTTCTGTGAATCACAGGTGTAATCACACAGGGAGCATTTCAATTCCACAGTACCGGTTTCAGTCACAACTGTCTCTGCCTTTGGAGGAGGGGCAGGGGCTGGTGGGGGAGTCAGCTCTATGTCATGTTTGTTCCGCATGTGATATCTCAGCTCGCAGTCCCGCCGACAACTATATGAACACTCGGAGCATTTGATGGGCTTGATTGTTTGATGTGTGAGAATGTGAAGAGTGAGTCGATACTTGCGATGGGTGCCATATGAGCAATGTGGACACTGGTGTGGACGGAGGTCACTGTGCGTAAATTTATGAACTTTGAGATGATCTCGTCTCTTGAACGAGGCTCCACACTGTGTGCAAATGTGAGGCTTACTGTCTGAATGTCGTCTCATGTGACGTCTCAATAAATTTTTAGTCGCACAAGAATAATTACATAAACTACACTGGATTGGTCCCCCTTTCATTTTCATGAAACCATATGTCCCCGATACCTTTGACTCCTTCTTCACATGACCTTTCACCTTAGTTTTTGAAACCTTCAACCTGATTTTTCTTCTATCATCACAACTGTTGTTGACATTTTTACTATTTTCATCTCCAGGTGCTTCAGTCTTCACCTGTATCTTTTTCTTGTGTTTCATCTCATGTTTTTTCAGCTGATCCTTTTTCTGGAAAGTGGCTCCACAAATCTCACAAGGAAATGAATTGTCAGAGGGATGTGACTTTAAATGATCCTCATATTCAGACTCCTCCTCAAAACCTTCCCCACATTCTGCACAATTGTGAGGCTTCACATCCACATGGTTAGACAGATGGTTGTCCAGGGCAACTTTATTCTTGCTCCTATAGTCACACAAATGACAAGAGAAGGAAGATAAGTTTTTACTGTGAGTTCGCATGTGTTTCTTCAGATATTTGAGCCGCTTACCGGAATAGTCACAAAGCATACACTGATACGTGTTCTTCGGTCCATGGGTCTCTTCATGTTTCTTTAGGTCAGACTTCCTCTTACAGGAATAATCACACTGGGGGCAAGTGAAGGGTTTCCTGACTAAATGTGTTTGTTTGTGTTGTTTTAGATTTGACATAGTCCTACATGTAATGTTACATTCATCACATGTATAAAACTTTGATTGAGCAGCTAATCTAGTATAGGCACCAGGCTTCCGACCACTTGACTTGGCTTTGCCCGATTTGCCAGTTTTGCTTTCACTGGCCTTCATCGTCATGATGGCATTCTCTATCTCCATTAAATCCTGATCCTCTTCATCTGACATCAATTTATATGTGAAACTTGGGATGGATCTTTTACCAGCTTTCAATCTCAAGCTTCGACGACTTGGGCGGTCATAGTTTTTTCTCTCTGAGCTACTTCGAGTAATTCTTTCGGTCTTACCCTCCTCCTGTACTTCCGCTTTCTCTGTACTTTCTTCTTTTACCTGCACATCTTCACCTTTTGGCATATCCTTCTCATTTACTGAGGAATCTTGACTTTCATTCTGTCTCTTTTGTCCAGAAGTTAACAGTTGGTCCGAATTGTTGCCACCACTGTTGACCCCAGAGTCACTGTCTGGGTCATCCACCAGGAACATCTGCAAGGTTCCGCCCTCTGACTCTGTGGTCACAACTTTGACTGGTGAGGATCTACTGACTTGTTCGGTTTCCTGATCGGCTTGGTTGTGCTCAAACTTGATGGTGGAATTATCCTCCTTGACTTCATCATTTTGACCTGGGCAACTGGAAGTCACAACATCACCTGCAAGCAAAGTGTCCTCCTCATCAGTATCAGTTATATTTTGGACATTCCTCTCAGGAACAACTAACATCTCTTGACCTTCCTCAGAATGAACTAAACTCTCTTTCTGTTTAGATGATGAGAGGATGCTGCTACTATTAGTGTGATCTCCCGAGGAGGACAAAGCATCTCTCATAATGTCCACCCGTCCATTTGTTGTTTCTGTCTTTGTACATTTTAATGCCTCATTCAGATCTTTATTTCCATGGTTGCCTGATGAATTAAGAAATAACAAATCAGGACCATCTGTCAAAGTGGCATCTACAGATTCAGACTTTCCTGCCGTCTTTGCTTGGCTAACAGAACATTCGGTGCTGGAGCTGAGAATGAGGCTATTCTGACTGGGATTTATATTCGGCTCCCCACCCTCGCTGGTCAGCTCCAAGAATGAGTCTGTTCTAATGTCAGAGTAGGCATCCTCGCATGGACCATCTGCATCTGTGGCATCCATTGTTTCACATGGATGTAAGCTCTGACTATTTCATCTTTGAAAACTTCTCAGAGTGGCAAAAATCATGCAGCAATGTTAAACAAAACATGACTGCTATCACATTCGTATACCCTGACATGTTTCTGTCACAGTCACAATCCATTCTGAAATAGATGAAAACATTCTATTATAACAAAAGATATGAATGTATCAGAAATAAGCAGTAAATAAAGAAATTTTCACTAAATTAGTGCAACTTTGTTTTGCAAAGTTTTAAATAGTGCTTTCTAACTCTGCCACTTTTCTTGAAATATGAATGTAAAAGAAGTAAAGCAGTAATCCAATGACAAACAAAAACATGGCCAGAACTAATAAGAATAGGCATACAGATCAAAAACAATTAGTACTAATCTCTACCAACATATAGGTTACAAGAGAACATTGGACATTGCCTGATGTACTGTAGCAAGCCTGGGTCATAATCAATAGATCAGTGATAATATTATATTTTATTTCCTGACCCTCTTGCATTGACTAGAATAAATCAAATCAGAAACATCATTAGGCTTGCTTGTCTTCAATTTATCCCAATAAATTACACCAAATACACAGAGATAAAAATAAGCTTAAAATTTTGTTGAAGGAATACACACACACGTAGGAAAATATGGATAAGAATGGAAAAACAAACTGACATGCAAAAGTTTTCCACAAGCTGCAATGTAAAGTCAATGAGTGAGTGTGAGGCAACTGTTTTGGGGCAACTGTTTTGGTTGTTCACAAAGATAACACTTGTGAATAAGTTACAATGGCTTTGGACTTTAAAGACTGCATTGTAATTATCTTATCCTGTACCACAAGAAGTCACAGATGGGTCTACCCTCAGTTCTTCAATATCATTTCATATATCTGGACTACAATATTTAATTGTACCCATATGCTTTAAAATATTGAGTGAAAGAATTCTATTTTCATTATTTCTTTATCCTTTTTTACTTTATTCTCAGTCTCCAACCAAAAAAATGCAAATTCCTGTGAGGATTTAACTGTTGCACTAAATACACCAGTACAAATGCCTAATAGTTCTACATTATCATAGTTTGATACAGTGGCAATTAGATTTTGACAAGCCTAGATCATTTATATGCTATTCACAGATCAACAAGGTAAATATGACGACAACAGAACAATTACATAACACAACATAACATATTATATATCTATACATATAGATCTATATACTCAGTCAATATATCTGATAAGGTAGACTTAATGATTCTCGTTACTATCATTTTTCATTTTCCACTCACGATGAACTGGCTTACATCTAATCTAAGCTTACAAAATTGATAGGAGTCTATCGATAATGGGTTTCACACAATCTAAATTCCTGGCCTAAAAAGTGAAATTTGCACACTCTGAGCTCACAGTGATAAGGAAAGGGCTTCACTATGTTCAGTACCTGTTGCGTCATCGTAAAGCACAGCCAATTATGTGACAATGGGGTGCAACGATGATTTCAAGTTGTTTAATCCTGCAGGATAATTCTCGTCGAGAGGAAAAACAAGAGGAGATAATTTAGTCGTTGTTGTAGTCCAAGCAGTTTGCTATGGAACTTCCGGTTGTCTTGTCGTTTCGCAAATTAACTTATTGTGAGCAGAAAATAATGATTTCGTTCATGACAAGACGAGTTAAAGATAAATATATAATGGAAAAGCAAAATAAAAATAAAAATAAATAAATAAATAAATGTACAATATATATTATTCATATACTGTATGTATGTTTATTTATCCATACAGATCTATATATAAATAAATATATTCATATATAAATATATATAGACCGACAGATAAAAGAATATTGAGACAGACACTGACAAAAAGATAAACAGATAAACAGACAGATAGACAGACAGATAATAGATAGACAGGTAGATAGATAGATAGATAGATAGATAGATAGATAGATAGATAGATAGATAGATAGATAGATAGATAGAT
>JBCEWB010499914.1:0-19214 GCA_039654565.1 Peronia peronii | reverse complement strand
GTTTAGACAATCTAACGTGATTACATCACAACTAGCACTGAATCTGTGGCTGTGCAAAACGATGGTCAGAAAGGAATTCTCAGTGGCAGAATCTTTTCAGGCTGGACCTCCCTAATCCATTTAGCTTAGTTAAATTTCATGTTTTCTCATGACATTGCCAGCCTCACAGTAAAATTTGTTACTGCGTGATGCTTGCTTTCAATCTCCACATACAAAGGTGGGCTTTGATGGAGATATGTCATATTCAGCCAAAACAGTTGATTTCAGAGGCAAAGAAGATTGAAGGAAGTCTTGTGAAATCTGACATTTTTACAAGCAATAATTTTAGTGATGATAGTAGCCATAATAAATACATGTATGTTTTCTGATAAAGAGGGTATACCATAAAGCAGCTTGCTTGGATGTTGTCAAATTACAAATAATAATAAATATATGAATAGTAAAGCATAGACTCTTGGTAGCAATAAAATATTCTTTGTGCTGATCTTGGCTGAGAGTGGAAGTGGTTAGTCACTTAGATGTTTGTGTGGAAGAGTAAAGAAGAACAGACAGCCTATTAGTTGGAAGAAACAAAAACTGTGAGGATAAGGGATCCGTCTGCTTTCCAAAATTGTTCAAATGTTCATACTATCTCATCTCCTTTCCATATCACATTGTGCCACTAAAGAAATAAAAGTTAACAAACAGAGACCTCAGCTCTGTGTCCAGCAGTATTTCTGATGTAACTTTTCATTTGGAAATGTGTATGGTTGACATATCTAGCTGATCGACTGAAGTTCACTGCTGCAGGCAGTAATCATGTTTTCAGATGACCAGCTGACAGTTTGATAAATGTACAGTTACTAGCTGTCAACAGTTGAGCTCTCAGCATCTCCACTGGACTGAGTTTTGGGTTGCCTTGATTTGGTCTTGTTGATAACTCAGTGCACAGCTAAAGCTGACTTGGTTGGCATGTTGATAATGTAGTGCACACCTAAAGCTGACTCAGTTGTAACATTGATAACCCAGCGCACAGCTAGGTATGTTTGGTTGTCATGTTGATAATGCAGTGCACACCTAAAGCTGACTCAGTTGTAACGTTGATAACCCAGTGCACAGCTTTGTTTGGTTGTCATGTTGATAATGCATTGCACAACTAAAGCTGATTCAGTTATAATGTTGACAACACAAGCAAAGCTGGTTCAGTTGTAATAGTTATAACTCAGTGCACAGATAAGGTTGATTTGTTTCGCAGCCAATCGAAATGAGACGTAAGTCGCTGGGCTAGAAACGAGAAACTGGGCTTTGAATGTGATGAGGGGGGTCCGTCATCGAATTTTTTTTATTGCAGAAATCGAAAGTGCATTGATTTCTGAATAAGGCAGCATCAGTCTTGCCCTCCATTTATAAATATTACTTCATTAAAATCTTTTTTTTTTTTTGTGAGGTAGGCATGTAGATTTATGCGTTCGACGGTTCATTCAAACTTGATTTTCTCGGAATTTTGGTCATTACTGGGGGGGGGGGAGGGGGGGGGAAGGAGTGCCCCCTTGTCTCTTTAAACTGCAATATCTCTGGCTAGAATAAATATAGCTCAGAACTTTTTTCATCATCTGAAAGGGTATGGAATAGCTTTCACATGATATCAAAAATCCTATCTGGTGAAAAATCGACATACGTCTCATTTCGACTGGCTGCGAGACATCTGGTTGTCATGTTGATAACCTAGTGCACAACTAACACAGAAAGCATGACATGCACATTAGTGCACAACTAATTTGACATTTAACACACAACATCCTTTAAGACACATTGTACTAGTCATAGCACAAACAACACATGGTATCTACTACACACCACATATCCGTCTACAGCACGAGAACTATACGTGTTCTCAGCAAGACACAACAGACATGCTGACATATACACAGCTGACACACAACACATGCCACAGCTAGAAGGCCTGAGAGGGATAGTGACCTACAACATCAGGCCACAGCTGGAAGTTGGATCATTTGGACTCAACAAAACCAGACATTCTCCAATTCATCTCATTGATAGATGCCATATGTATAGTGGAATGACTGAAACCTACTCCAAATGGTCTTTTAGTGCGCACATATGAATGCATGAATTTTATATGTGGACGGTAACAGTCACAAGCAATATAATCCAAAATTAAGTCAAGTCCTAAATTATCCCTTGGAAAACATTTTCATCATGCCTTTATATCGTGGAAGTTTACAGACAGGAAACTATAATATACGTCATTGCACAAAGCACGCATGTCTGTTTCACACTTTTTACACGAACATTGTGTATCATAGTTAATCTCATTGTCATATGAAAGCAAAGTGGCACAAATCGTGGAAGAGTGGAGTAAGCTGTACCTTACATCACCCTGATAACAAATTAAAACTCTAACTTGTCAAGTGTTCTGTATGAATACATGTAAATACAAGCATATGAATTCTGTTAATTGGCCAACATTCCTGTCAGCTCTAGTATGCTAATTTCCCCAGATAAGCGGTTCCTGAAAGCTCCATGTATATATATATATTACTGAACTGTGATACTGAATCTCTGTGCTGAACTTTGTCTTATAGAAGACTGGGGGAGGGGGAGGTGGCTGCTCAGATGACTCTCTATGCACATTTTCATAACACAGAAAACTATACTACTAGGCTAACTTTCTGTGGACATTTTCATCTCATAGAATACTAAGCTAACAGCTGATTTTCTATGGACATTTTCATGTCATAGAATTCTAAGCTAATAGCTGACTTACTGTGGACATTTTCATGTCATAGAATACTAAGCTAATAGCTGACTTACTGTGGACATTTTCATCTCATAGAATACTAAGCTAATAGCTGACTTTCTGTGGACATTTTCATCTCATAGAATACTAATCTATTAGCTGACTTTCTGTGGACATTTTCATCTCATAGGATACAAAGCTGCCAGGCTGACTTTCTGTGAACAACTGCATCTCCTAGGATACTAACCTGCTAACTGAATTTCTGTGCAAAACGTCCTCTCAAAGAGGTGATTTTTCACCAACTGCAGGCTGCTAATAGGTTTACTATTCATGTCTCAATTCCAAATGTGTTGGCACAAACTACTGGATCCTAGAGTTTCTATAACCATATGTAATCTTGTTCAACAAAGGATACTTCAGGCTCTGAAGGCGGTAGGAGATAAATGCTCTCCTTCAAGCCCCTTATTTTATTTGGAAAGTAACTGAAATGCAAAGTATAATGAAACAGTCTTGGACCACTCTCAAAGTTCTGAGATATAAAATCTGCTCCACATCAACTTACTCCAATCTCCTCTTTCGCCTAAAACAGAATTCTATTAAAAAATTTAGATCTTCCATGACGCGAATCAGAAAACTGTAAATATGCAATAAACTATATAGCAAAGCACATGTTTATACATCTATGCTTCTGATCAATCACGACAGCTTTGCATTCTTTGACAACTATTGTTATATCTTTCACTATATCTCACGGACATTATATCATAATATTGGGGTGATGTAGCCATAATTGTGCTGTTGCACCGTTAAAAAAGAAACTTGAGACCAATACCTCCAGTGACATGTCCTTGAAATGGTAGTGTCACTGTGCATATTCATGGAATAGAAAGGAGATGGACAGGACTGATGGCTGGGGTGGGGGTGGGGGGGGGGGAGGGGGGGGATGTGATAAAGCACAAGGAGGTGGCCAGCGGTTAGCAAATATCAACATACCAACAATGTTTGAGCTGCGGCAAAAGCGGCCTCAATTTCCTCATCTGTGTCATGCCCTCGTGTTTCCTCGCCACCTGGGGACCTGGCCGCCTGTAAACAAACATGGGGAGACCCAATGTGCCAGCTTGGCTGATGAAATCTGGGCCGCCTTTCTTTTGACAGTCTTTTTTTTATGAAAACCACAATTCTACTCACTCTTTTGTACGGCCTAATCTGATTAACACTCAATTCATCTGCTATTGTCCTTATCTATATACAAACGTATACACACGCACATACACATCTCATACAACTCCTTGAATCTTTATTTACTTCATCCCTTCAGTACTGATCCTTGGGCTGATACTCCTGACCTCCTCAGTCATTATGCCCACGAATGCTTGCTCATTCATTCACTTAGTCACTCAAAGATATTCTATCCTCTCATCTATTCTTGCAAAATAATATATGGTCACTGTTCACTTCTGGGGTTTGTGTAAAAACAAAATAAATGTGTCGTTGCATGTGTGGGTATACTGGTTCATGTGTGTGGCTTCCCTGTACAGATGAATGGGTTGCATAGGCAGGTATGAAAGTTGATGATTTTGCTAGAGGAAGCAAGAAGTAGGCAAGGGATTTAATGTCAGGATCTCTATGCTAACACACAGTGGAATCTATTTTCTGATACAAATGTACAGATGCTTTGGATGTCCAAGCGTAAGTGACCAGTGGTAGATCTAGCTACTCCAACACAAGGTCACTGGATCACTAGGCTGGACAGTGGACTAAAATCTAGACTAGAAGTGCTGGACTGAAGTCATGCATGAGGAGCTCAAGTGTAACACAGAGTGTCGCGCACAACGCAGCTGACAGACTAAATCTACGCCATGCACTCTCGAGATCTGGCCCGACTGATCAGCGGTCTACTGACTATCAGTTATCAGCCACACCTCACACAGTGCACAGTGCCACACTGCAGGCCTTACTGATACACAAACAAACTGACGCCACACACTGACATCACAAAAGCACCTGTCTCTACCATCACTCTTCATGACCGACACATCACACATGACAGACTTACAGTTACTGGCTCTTACCTTGCCACGTGGCGACACTTTCAATGCTCTCTCCGCAGTTGCGGCTTGGGCTGACACCTCCATCATTTCCTGCACCAAGGGCGAGGGGATCTCCACAATTTCTGAGTCCACAGATTCGATGCCGGAGGTGGAAACAGTTCGGACTGACAGCTGGGTGGGTGCTGTTCCCTGGAAATCTTCAGCACTCAGCAGTAAGTGGTCAGCTGATCAATGAAATGGACAAATGATCAGAATTAGTGCCTCTAAACTGCGATATGACCTCAGCCTTTTTCTCAGAGTATGAAAATACTTCCCAGTATAAAAGAAAATACAGACCAGTTTTGTTCAAGAAAGCTTATTCATGAAACTTCAGTATTGATGTAGATCTATTAAATATATATGAATATGTTTGTCTGCTTGATCTTTTAGCTTTCTAATAATTTTTACTATGTATTTGAGAGTACAGTACCTTAGAGTATTATAGTGGATTTTGCTGCTATGCCAACTCATTACTATCATAATATTTATCATAAACATCTCTGCTACTCAATGATAAGCAGTTTGTGATGTGCAAAGAAATGGATGAAAATGCCAACCCTTAGACCTAGAATGGGAAAGCAATTATCCATTTGGTTCCTATTCCAATTATTTCAATTAAGGCTTAGCAACCATGATAAATTGATTATAAATCTATTACTTGTAATATTTTATCTCAATCTGTTTGAAGTGAATTAACTTGAAGTTTCCTTGTTTTGGAGGTTTCATTGTGGCATGCAAATCATCCCTGCTCAGTGCTCTAGTTCAAGTATAATAGAGAACTGATCCCATGTCTATATTGGTGATGCTTTTTTTTTTACACATTAACACAGTGGTCTGAGGGCTCTGATATTTAAACTAGATTATGATGGATGTGGATATCAAATGCATGGTGTAGAATAAATCACTCCTAACAAACTGTCAAGGTCAGAATTTCAATTATACACTCATAAATGCATGACAAAACAATCTGATATTTTCACCTACTTTCATCTACTCAAAATTAATTGAACTAAACCCACAACAAAATGATTATTCTATTTTTAGTCTTTGAGAGATCAACCAGTTATTTTCCTCAAGTTTTGGTCACTGTTGTAGGCAAGCAGAAATAAAGGAAACACCATACAAAATTGTATTCAGAGAGGGTGGAGAGAAATACAACATCACAAAGAAAAAATGAGAGTAAAAAATTGAAAGAGGAATGAAGAGAAGTGAGACAGAAGGACAGGAAGTGAAAGGAACAAGAGAACCAAGCAAGGGAGAGAGAGAATGAAATGATGATAGAAAAGCAAAGGTACATACATATTCTGGGAGTAAAATAAAAATAAAAAAAGAGGGAGAAAATGTGTGTGTGAGTGAGAAAGAGAGAGAGAGAGAGAGAGGGAGGAGGGAGAGAGAAAGATAGAGAGAGAGAAAGAGAGAGAGAGAGTAGAGAAAGAATAGACATAGACAAAAGAGATCAAATCCAACATGATATCCAGATAGGTTTTGGAAGATTTTCACAAAATATAAAGAGAAGAGATAGAGATAGTGTGAGAAAAACAGACTGAAAGAGAGAGAGAGAACAGCTAATAGAGGAGAAAGTAGATCTGGCATGACTCACAGGTAGGTCCTGAGACCAGGCTGACCTTCCTCCCGTCAGCCATGACCTGATAGCCTGATACCACCGCACCGTTACAGACACCTGAGGAGTTGATAGTGACTGGCAGCCATGTGACCAGTAGAGTACCCTCCCTTGTCCCAGACTCCACCTGCACATTTAGCGGGGGCTCGGGGGCTCCTGAGTAATATAATAAATATATCAGACAAAGACAAAGTTATGACATAACTAAACAGGTTTTCTTTTTTGTGAGGCAGCTAATCTATAGTTGACTGTAGCCCGTAGTGACTTTCTACTTTCCTTTGTTATATTTCTCTTTGTTTTACTCTCCATTGTCCTGATCTTCTTTGTCTCTCTGAGGCAATATTGGTGTTAGTGCACAGTTAAACCCTAAACCTTCTCTTTGTCTTTGACCTCATGTGAATTTTGGAAAACCAAATTTGAATTTGAACACCAACTATATGACAAGTCAGCACTAATTTATTCCATACCACAGTCAGACTGAGATTCTAGGAACGCTTTAAACAGAAACTGGAAGTACAGGAAAAAGATTTTCCAATTCAAAAATGAGAAAGCATAATATTGGCATAAAGATGCAAGATGAGTGTTTATATTTATGTTGGGATTTAATGGCACATCAACATGAATACGGTTATATTATGCCTAGCACAGTGGAATACGTGTCTGATGAAGACGATAACAAAGATGACATCAGTAAATAAATAAGAGGCAAAGATAAATTAGGTGACATAAATGATTCATTGGCAGAAAAACTGTGAAAAGTTTTCCTATGGACAAGACTGGAAGCATCAGACAACATTCACCAATGTTCTGTTTCACTGACAATAATGCAACAGGTATGACATGGGCAAATACCCACCAGCCTCAGGAGTACGGAATTCGATGGTAGCTGAGACATTCTCCACCCACTTGCGAGATTTCTCCTGGTTCAACACCCCGGAGATACTCTTTGCTATCAGTGTGACTGTATGCCCACCACCAGGTGACAGGCCTGCAAACAGAGGGGTCATCATTGGTCACTGGTGGTCATGGTAAAAAATCTCCTATCTGTAGGAGCCATGATATACTGAATAATACAGTTTTAACAAAAGAATAAAAATGCCCCAGTTTGCTAAAAAGAATAAATTATAGATCTATGTGACACTGAACAATACAATCGTATCATGTTGTGATTGATAGTTAAAATACCCAAATGTTGTCTTAATTAAGCTCATTATATAAGGGGGTGCAAAAGGTATACAGTCAATATTGTATTCATGTTATAATAATTAATTCATTAAAATTATAAGCACATTTAATTAGCTGACCTCATCTTTTATATTTTCAGTATCATTAATTACAGTAATACATTTATCACAACTATAATAACATTTCGAACGTAACTTTTAATTTTTTGGGTAAAAATAGATGTTTTGCAGGTAAACTGGTAATTTAATCATGGCGCGTTGTTTAACGGACAAGGATCACAAATGGAGTTTAACATTATTTTAAAAAAAAAAAAAAAAAAAATTCCAAGTACAATTATGATTAATGACACTGAAAATATAAAAACAGTGAACTAATTTACTGTGTCAATAATTGTAATAAAATTAAGTGTTATAGCATTGACATGATATTTACTGTATACCAACTTTTGCACCTCCCAGTACATCTATGATTAGTACATTGTGATACATATTTCACTCAAGACTCCACAGCTCTAGTAAAATTAATGGAGTTATGACCATAAGAAATATCAGTTTTCCTTTGAAAAGCTGCTAAAATTCAGTGTTTCATTTCATTCTTTCTCACAAAATGTCACTGATAAATCTTGTCTTGCCCTAACACCACCAAAATTTCACAAGTTCAGGATGATTAGTTTTGTATAGAAGCTGCATTCACCGAATATGACATTTGCTATCCTCTGTTTCCTTCAACACACAACAACAAACAATATTAGACTCAATTTTTCAGGTTCCTGAAAATGAAACTCAGATATAATACATACAACTGAGGAGATATGAGTTTCAGTGATCTGCACATGCAAATTGTTTGTTCAGACTTCACTTACACAGTACAGTGGGAGGCACATGGGAATAATATTCATGTCTAAGATGCTAGAATGATTTCATGTAAACAAGCACTGGTCAACATCAGTTCCAGATCTTCATTTACAATGCTGGGTTGAACTTACCTGTGATTGTGTGCCGGAAGACGCCAGGTTTGACCACTCTCACCTCCTTGCCATTAACGATAATGGAATGTTGATAGTTACTGTTGCCAGGCAACCATGAGAGGGAGGCAGAGGTGGGGGAGACATGGGTGACCTTTAGCTCTGATGGGGCCGGATACACATCTGGCAACAATTGATAATGGTGATAACAACAAATTAATTTACATCAAATAATTATCAGTTTATGTGCCAAAATCCAAATAGTTCTCTAAGTAATGCTCTTTACACATCAAAGTGGAGAATAAAAATGATGCTAAACAGCAAACAAACAAGTGCACAAACACAAATATAAATATATTTTCAATAGATCGACATTAAACAAAACAGAAATTTCACAAATGAGATGAAAGTCTATTCAAAAGTTTGGATGAGAAAAGTCTAATCATTATAAAAATAAATATAATCTTCCTGTCTAATGTCTAATAAGTGTTGAGTGTTATTTGGACATTGTCTGATCTTTGCAATGCCCAGCATCAATAGCATGACTGGTTTTCTCACCTTTTCCGACCAACATAGTACATTGAGCATCTTTGGACTGGCCCCGATTGGACAGACAGCGCACACTGATACGATGAGTCTGGAGACAAAGAAGAAAATAGTCACTTCAAGATGTGTATTTTCAGCTGTTTATAGATCCCTTGTTGACGTGAACAACTCAATTTACTGCATCAGTGTGTACATGGATATTATCAAAAATAATCACTGATGTTTGTTACTGCTTCATCATGAGATCCGAGAACAATTGCACTGGTCCCGTGCATTTTTTATGTGGTTTCCTGTGTCAGTGGTTGTGAACAGTTTGGAGTGCTTGTACCCCCCTCCTAAAATCAGATGGGGATTTCCAGCCGTTCGCATGGTCAGAACAAATCTATTCCTTCCAACCTGCTGAGATGTCAAGGGCCTTACCTTGTTGGTGCTGATGCCCTCTAGCAAGGCCTTGCTCCTCTCACTGCTCTTGACCGATGTCTTCAGCTGACTATCGACCACCACATGGTAGGAGTGGACCTCCAGGCCTGGCACTGGGTCAGGCCCTCGCCAACTGACCAGGAGACTGTTGGTCAGCTGTTTGTCCAGTGACAGACTGCGGGGACTGGGAGGTACTGCAATGATATAAGTTGCCAATACTTTCCTATAGGAAATAACAAACTGTGGGGTATTGAAGGAACTGCAAACACAGGACAGCATAGGCTTATGTTACTTTTCCATATGGTTTACGACAAAAAAAACAGTGGGGACTGGGAGGTACAGCAAACAAATGATAATGTCAGCTATAGTTACTTTTCTATAATGAGAAATTGCAGGGACTGGGAGGTACTACAAACACAGGAAAGCATAGGCTATGGTTACTTTTCTATGGTTTATGTCAAACAATGGGGATGGAGAAGCATGGCAAATAGGGGATAGCACGGACTAATGATTACTTTTCTATAATGTATTAACCCCTCCTGCAAAATCTAACAGTGACTGGTAACTAACTGATTTTGTGAGTTATGAGGGTAAATTATATTCCCCAATGATCATCTGTGGGTACACTGAACTAGAACATCTTGCCCTGAACAAGATGTACAAATAAATTATTAACTTTTTGAGTTTACAAGAGGAACTGTATTCTGTTGGTGATTTTAACATTTACAGATATGAAGACGTCTTGGACAGATGCATTTAGGCTATATAATTTCCTTATCGTCCACGAATACAATGACGAGGCACCACAGTACGTAGGTCAGATGACATCAGTGTGCTATATATATATATATATATACATACGATTATTGATTGCTCCCCCATTGGTCAGCACTCGGCTGTTGACAGAGACAGTGTCCTCGTCAATTTCGGCAATATCCTCAAGGTCACTGTTAGACTCATCAGGAACCTCCCCACTGCCATCTGCAGTTACGAAGGCAGCAATGGTCAAATCGCATGTCTACAGAACAAACTAAGGGACTGTCAAGTGAACTAACCTGTATCTCACAGCTGCCCAATAGTCACTCCAACAGTGACACACTGATCTGATTCACTTCCAAGACAAGAGGATATGTCACACGACCAGATGAAATTAGTTCCATGATGAAGAGGTCTTCGTTAAAATTGGATTGTGTTAACCATGGTGTCAAAGGAGTTGAAAAACTTTGAATGTGAATAGGTTGACACAGATGAGTTAAAATTTAATAATTTTTTCACCATGGTCGTACACTTATTTCCTTTTCTCACCGAAACCAATACCTCTATGCATGAAAGATCTGGCATATGACTGATTTCACCTGGTCAGGCAACATTAGTTTGATGTCTTGTGTGAGAACAGACACAGTGTAGAGTTGATACATGAGCAGATTTTGTACGGCCACTCACAGAGGTTCACTGCTCAAAGTCATCAGCAGTGCACAAATGAACACAAGAACATGCAATAAGGAAACAAACACAGCAGAGTATCTCACAATGACTGGACAATTCTCACACTTCCCTACAGTCAAACACAACCTGCTCCTTCACAGAAAATGGTAAACACGAATGATGCCTTGCTTTCTCATACACTAGGTCTTAATTCTTTCCTTAAATCCTAATATGGCAGATGATCTGGATATTTGTGACACTGTAGTCTCTGTCTATGGTCTGCATAATATTTTGAAGCAAAATTTACGTTCCACAAATGGTCACCTCAGATACACAGGCTGTCATTACAAACGTTGGAGACCAAATGAAGATAAAAAGCTACGATGGGAAAGTTTAAATTTAATAACTGCATTAGTGGGCAGAAAGCTCAGTGATGAGCTGATAGTCTAGTCTAACCAGTCAAAATCATCTGGTACATATCTCTGTGTTAACATTACATACTTCCCTCTTCTCTTTTCCCATCCCTGATTCCAATAATAAATTAGCAGACTTCCGGAACAGAAAAGCATGGGCTGAGCAGAAAATTGAAACTGTCAATTCCACAGCAAAGAAAAGAAGAAAAAAAAATAACTGCAGTTCCCGCAATCTATACTTGTGAAACTACAGGGCAGAACTGATCAGGCAGCCAGGTATTCTATCTATTATGTCACCCTCAGCTAAAGACAAAGTGCTCAATTAGAATCAGCCAGAACATTTCCACAGCAAACAGAGTGAACGTGTTGGCAATGATATCTTGATGATGTCCACAAACACATACAGAACATATTTACCAACAGTGTGCAGCGTTTGAGATATTATGTTTGACAGCCTTGACCGCTCACACAAAATGGCATCCAAAACACGGGTATGTGAACAAAATGTGTTAAGTGAGGTCAGGTAAATTCAGTCTCTGACATGTGGCCATTCAAGTATATGAGGTGTGCATGTGTTAGAGACTAACTCTCATTGGCTCAGCGTTGACAACATGACATGACTCCCATAGACAGTGCGTTAATAATGAATTTTACATCTTGATAAGTTTGAGTGGCTCCTATACTCAGAACGAAATTCTCCAATTAGTTTAATGATAAAATGTTTTTCTCCCTTGATAATGAAGATCACTACTGAGATTATCTCATAACTGTCCATCGGTCAGTCTGGTCAAAGGGTAGTTCACTATAAGCCCACTTTGTGTCTGAGTTCCTCTCCATGTAACGTTTAAGCTGGTAAGACAGCAGGGGGCTTAGAATGCCTTTACAATATCACTTGAGAAACCCTCGTACTCCAGCAGTCATCAGATGCTTTGAGCAATAACAGGGTGTACAGCACTGTACAGGGTGGCTCAAAAGTAGCAGGACAGTAAAATGTCATGTGTTTTTGGGCCATCATGAATCTTATTCTCTGTGAACTACATATCATTTAATTTGATTTTCTGTTATTCCTGATATTTCTGATATTTTAATTCGTTTGTATTTTAGATTTGTTCCTTAAGTTGATTTCTTCATCATTATTCAATGTTCTGGGACTTTTGGCCACCCTGTATTAAACATCTTAATAAATTTGAATGGTTTCTTCCACAGAGAGTAAAGTTCTCAAGTTCTCCTGCTACGAGAGTCTCATGTCTTACTCTGTCAGTAAGAAAGTTTACTACTGAGTTAACAATCATAGGGTCATGTCATGTTTTGTCTGTCCTGGGCACCACAGGGTTAACAACCTAGACAATGTCCACCTAGCTGTGGTGACAACTCACTCTCGTTGTCCATTTTGACCATGCCCAGCTCTTCCTCTGGAAAGCCTGGCTGGCTTTTGTTGGCAAAGTTGTTGTTGATGAGGGATGAGGTGGTAGCTGCTGCGGGGGTGTTGTTGTTGGAGTTGCTGTAGTCGCCATGGCCGGCCTGCATCAAAGCTGCGTGGAATTCTGGCAAGTCTTCCTCTGGAGTACAAATAAAATAGCGTCAAAAGAAAGAACAAATGTAGGATGAAGAGATATGATAATGGTTCTTCCTACTTATGTGAACCCCCAAGGATTTGATTCAGACCAAACAAAGACAGAAATAAAAATCAGACATCCAAATGAATGTATTTTGTTCAGTAGGTATTTCAAATTTCTCTGTAGTTTGTCACTGAAGTCATATTTTGTGACTTTTTGAGTTATAAATTTGTGTTGAACTAATCCTGTCATTCACAGCACAATTATGTATGAAAGCTTCATCGTTTCCTCTAAAACAATAACATAATACAATATGTTGGTCCTAAGGTGAAGAAAGAGTTAATTACTGATAGTTTCAGATTTCTCATCAAGGAGAAAGGTTTGAGAGAAAGAAAAGAAAAATAAAGAAAGAAAAAAAAAGAGAAAAAAAGAAGAAGAAATTAAAAAAAAAGGAAAGAAAAAATCAAGAAAGAGAGAAAGAGAAAAAAAAAGAAAAAAGGAAGATAGAAAGCAAGAAAGAAACAAAGAAAGAAAAAAAGAAGAAAGAAAGAAAGAATGAAAGAAAGAAACAAAATCAAGAAAGAAACAAAGAAAGAAGAAGGTATGGAGTGGAAACAGGCAGAGAAATGTCTAGTATATCAGTGTGAGAGATTGCACATGCAAGAACGAGGACATCTTACCTTTGACTTTTTCAATGAAGTTTGAAGGTACCAGCCCTTGCCTGCCGTCTATCAGCTCTCCATCAAAGAAACCATCCTGTCCACACAGGGGAAAGATATCAGCACAGTTCTTTCCTCCTCTCTTTTCTCTCTATATCAATTTATGTACACATATGCATACATGTAACTAATCCAAGACAAAGACAACAGGGGGGAAATGAATGGGAAAGTATAGAAAAAAAGAAAGATGGAAAGAAAAGGAAAAGATAAGGGAGAAAAAAACAAAGAAAAAGGGAAACAAAGAAAGAAAGAAAAAAGTAAGAAGAAAAAGAAAGACAGAAAGAGAGAAAGAAAGAGAGAAAGAAGAATAAATGACAAAGTATAGAAAAGGAGAAAGATGGAAAGAAAAGGAAAAGAGAAAAAAGAATGAAAAAGGAAAAAAAAAGAAAAAAAGAAAGAAAAAAGGACGGAAGAAACAAAAAGAAAGAAAGAAAGAAAGAAAGAAAAAAAAGACAGAAAGAAAGAGAAAAAGAAAGAAAGAAAGAAAGAAAGAAAGAAAGAAAACAGTGACACAGCCTTTCAAACAAATCAAATTTGCAGACTGTGATGTTGATTATTTTCTTGATTGTCTTTCACCACACAAAAAACATTAACAAAGTTTGGAGGGATGCTCTGGTTTCAGTAACAAAGTTCATTCATGTTTAAAACATCACAATTTAGACCATTATGGCAAGTGTCGTTTGGGAAGTAATGCAAATGTGATGTACAATGGGACACTCCCTGAGTAAACAACCTTTTGATATTTCTAGAATTAAATCTATTAAAACTTTTCTTTTTTCTTTTTAAATGCAGTTCTCAATTGAATTTCTCTCTTATCTCATCCCATACACAGCACAAAATATAGCCTGTATATTAACATCCTATAAGCTATCTTGTTTCAGGTACAAAACTCCTAAAGATTAACTACTGGTGTTGAAGTTTTACAAAAGAGTACTTACTCTAATTTTAGGCTGACCAGTATAAAGACTTAATCTCAAGTGTTATCTGATCTAGTACACTATCTCCCCATGCCATCTTATCTCATCATTCTAGCAATTCCCAACTGATCTCTTATCTCAACTACTGTCTCTTATCTAGCTCACCATCTCGCCATACCATCTTATCTCAACATTCCAGCAAATTCTCAGTTATCTCTTATCTACTGTCCCTTATCTAGCTCATCATCTCCCCATACCATCTTATCTCATCATTCCAGCAAATTCTCAGTTGAAGTTATCTCTTATTTACTGTCTCTTATCTAGCACACTATCTCCCCATACCATCTAATCTCGTCAATCCAGTAATTCCCAATTATCTCTTATCTCATGTACTGTCTCTTATCTATCTCACTATCTCCCATGCCATCTTATCTCATCATTCCAGCAATTCCCAATTGAACTTATCTCTTATCTCATCTACTGTCTCTTATCTAGTACACTATCTGCCCATGGTAACTTATTGCATCATTCCACCTTCTTCTGTTGACTGACCACTCCCCTGTCTTATACTGACCTCGTCCATCTCACCGACCACCAGCACATAGTCCCCGGCTGTCAATGGTAGCTCTGCCTCAGGGTTCTCATTGGGCGAAAACTCAAAGGGATCGTAGTTGTATTTGGCAATGTACACCTGGATGGGACCTTTCTGAGCCCAAGAGGACAGAAAGCTCTCACCCACCGGCCGCTCATTTTGATTCTGGCATGCAAAAATAGAAATACATCCATCACAACACAACAAACATATATGAGATGCAACATGATGAAATCAGGCTCTTGTCAAATTTTAGCATATGGAGTTATTGGTATCACTGTGAAGATTACTCATTTCCCTTTCTGTGTGTGAAAAAATGTTTGTTCTACCTTAAATAGAAGTCGAGATATTGGGAATTAAAGACAGTGAGGGTGATCTGTTGCTGCAGCTGGATTTAGTGAAAAAATGGCCGATCACATCTGTTAATCTTTATTAGATCATGTCACTAAATTACAAGTTTTGGGCTTTTACTCAATCGATTTTGGCAAATTTAACTCTGAAATGCATTTTTAGATTGAAATAGAAAGGTTCTGTGAAGAAAAAAAAAATTGCGTTAAAAATTCATTCACTGTTGAAAAACGTGATATCTCCAGTTGCCTCAGTTTGACGAGCATCTGATTTCATTGTGTCACATCTTACATTCCGCTGATAGTCTGTAGAAAACAAATCTATCCATGACACAGCAACAAAACATATATTTCTCTGACAGTGTGGAGACTTTTATTTACAGCTGGGATAGCTCCCTATGGAGGCTGAAAGGTCTAATTAAAACTGAACCTGAATACTTTCATTCAGCCAGTCTATCAGCAGTTGGCTATTTTCTACATGCACCCAAATTACTTCCCTATGCTGGGCATATGAGATGAACAAGACATTGTATTGCAAAGAAAAACAAACAAACAAAAACACTTTTGCCTCAGTTATTGGAAACCTGCTTGATGGAAATTTCTTTTAAAAAAACAACAACAAAACATTATGTAATGAAAATATTTTTGTTCTTATCCTGAAAACCTTTTCATACATTTTTCTCTTCCATGTTTGACATAAAAATAACCAAGGTGATTTTTTCTTCTTCTTTTTTTTTTTTTAACAAAGAGACTTGATACTTCTCAAAGGGATATATAATTTGGCTGAGTGAAAAGATAGCTCATTCAAATTTTTCAGGATGACTAACTTGCATATTTCACAACTGTTTCCATATTTAATTCTAATATGTTTTTCAGTCACCTGCCGATGGCTATCTTGAACTACACAATTGACATAATATCATTGAAAAGATAGATTTCTGTTTGTTTTCTGTCATTAGTGATAGTAATTTCTATCATTGAAAGCATCAAACATAGCAGATATCTGAGTTGACAGGACTGCCATACAGACATCACTGCCTATATCTGACCGACAATGGTCTTTGAGCATTTTGCTCTTAAAATATCTTTCATCATCCCTGAAAGTAAAACCGCTCAGTATCTAGACCAATTACTGCTGTTATTGTAAATAATAGGGCAGACCCTCAAATGGCCCTGAGTGGCTAAGTCCACAGAAATCCCTGTTTTCTGACACTTTTTTGGTGACAACTCAGTGCAAAGTAGATATGGTTTGAAGGGCCTGTCCCCCTCCCTCTTTCCACCCCCTCCTTTCAATCTCAGAATGTTTCCATCTGCATTCAAACAAACTATCTAGTGCCTAACCAATGGTGGTTGCTTGTCACCTGCCCTATGACCTCCCTTTGCCAGACACAAGCCAGCATGCAGTGTAATGAAGAAAAACTGGTATAAAAAAAAAAAATTGTTAAAATTATTACCATGACAAAAACAGGTTTGAGATGGGACAGGATGAAATCATGCTCTCATCACATTTTGAGCACATGGAGTTATTTTGGTATCACTGTGAAATTATTCATTTCCCTTTCTGCCTGGGAAAGAAAAAAAATTGTTCTACCTTAAGTAGAAGTCCAAATAACAGCAATTAAAAGACGATGGGGGTGACCTGTTGTTGCAGCTGAAATTAGTGAGAAAATGGGCGATCACTTTTGTTAATCCTTATTAGGCCATGCCACTAAATTACAATTTGTGGGCTTTTACTCAATGTATTTCAGGAAATTTAACTCTGGAGTGGATTTTTAGATTGATATAGAAGAGTTCTGTGAAGAAAAAAAAATTGTGTTAAAAATTCATTCACTGTTGAAAAACATGAAATTTCTCTGGTCGCCTGAGTTTGACGAGTGCCTGATTTCGTCATGTCGCATCTCATTTTTCTTACATCATGAATTTCAAAAAAAATTTCTTATGAAGAATTTTAACACAAAAGTGATTTCTTGCTATGCTTGTTCAGTGCTCCAAGTGTCTGGGACAGGGAAATATTACAGTAGATCACAAGCAATCCCCCCACTGGTGACTGCAGTGATGATATGAGAACAGGTTGTCAGACACCTCACTTACTCATAGTAAGTTGGACAACCCCAGCCACCTGCCAGCCCTGACAATCCAGTGCTAATATACGAAAGACATGGTCTGAATAATCTAGATCTCGTCTCAGAATGTTTCCATCTGCCCTGAGACCCAACAGTAAACAGAGCAATTTCAGCCCCAAATTACCTGGGATAATAGCTTAATCATAGTATATGGCCTTCTCCCATTGCTCCTCATTTTCCCAATGCCCACACATATATAGATACACATACATACACACACAAACACCCACGTCAGAGAGGAAGAATAAGAATGAAAGATGATGACAGAGAGAGAGAGAGAGAGAGAGAAAGAGAGAGAGATGCACAGAGGAGAAGGGTCATACACTCCAAGACAGAGAGCAATCCGCTTCTCCTCTATAATGACTGGCTGGCTAAGTAACCACATACAAACAAGACGCTGTGTTTATCACGATCATGCAGTATCTATCATTGCTTTGTTGTACTCACCAGCACTTTTCTGTCCATGCTCAGCCTGACCACGCTGCTCGCCTCCTCCTCTCCTGCAACACAACAACAACACAGACAACAGTGAGACTTTATGGGCATCTCTGAACACTGACCAGTGGTCAAGTCACTGGGCTTCCACAGCCAATCACTACCACAGATCTCTAGAGCAATGAACAAGCCCTGGGCTCGTCAAGCAAGCGAGTCTAGTATCTGGTGCCGGGGCTAGGTGAGAATAGGGAATAGGAGTCATTCTTCATGAAGCTTCTGCTTAAGCACTTAATTGCAGACCCTTGGAATTTGAAATTCCTGCATTGCTGTCTCTGGTCATCTGTCTGGCAGTCAATATGTCACAAGAATAGACGATCATTTGCACAAATCTACAACAATAAGCAAATTCCTGAATTAAATACTTTAGATGCCACTGAAGAATCGGGTGCCAAATCTATGCCAAATATGGGAATAGAACATTCAAGAGTCACTCAATGCGAGCCTCTGTTCAGCACCTTGTAAATGTAGATCATGTGAATTTGATGTTTTCTGCACAGCTCTGTGGTGCCACCTGATGAGAAGTCAGCCCCTGCACAAATCTACAGCAACAGAGAACCCCTGAACTCTCAAGCTCGGGAACCAAGCGGCAACCACGTAGTACAAGGAAGTTGAGCACTCAAACAGCGACTCTTTATGGAAACTTCAGCACTTTGTAGTTGTATACTGAATATTTTGCTTCATTCTGGGCTTTTACTTCTGGACGTCGATAGGTTAAACAGACAGTCACCAGAAAAGCGATCACCAACCATCCAACATAGGGAATCTGACAGCCGCCAGCAGCCGGCGTGCACGCCCTCACACCTAACCACTGCTCACTCTGATACAAGAACAGCCACATACTCAATCACTACAGTTTCCATTTCCTGACCTTCCTTCTCCCTCCCTTTCTCTGTCAGTATAAATAGAAAGACACCCTGAGCACACGCCCTCCCTCTCGTTTCTTCCACGTTTCTGACAGAGAACTATTATAGAGAAATGTGTCCCGGGGGGGTGGGGGGGGGGGGGGGGGGGGGGGGGGGGGGGGGGGGGGGGGGGGGGGGGGGGGGGGGGGGGGGGGGGGG
>JBCEWB010499585.1:4765-19215 GCA_039654565.1 Peronia peronii | reverse complement strand
ATAGATGTCTTATCATTTAGTCTTCTTTCTATCACTGTTTTAGATTCTGGGAAGTACACCCCTATTCCTATTTTTCCTTCCTTTGTTTTCGAGCCATCTCCAAAACATAAAAGTGACTGTTTCCTTCTTTCTTCAATTTTCTCTAATACAGCTGTTTTTATTGCTATTGTTTTTTTCTTACTTATATTTAATGCTATGCTAACATCTGTTTCTATCAGCTGCAGTTTCCATGGTGGGATCTTTGTCTTTTGTATTACTTTCATGCTATTTAGGTCTTCCTTCATCATTTGCTGTAGTTCCTATTTACAGCTTCTGATTACTGGTTCATGGTATGAAAGACTTTTACTGGCCCAAAAGTGAATTGCTTCATATGCTGGGTGGTCTTTGTCTAAATATGCCTTGGAATTGTAATTTAACGCTAGTTGTTTTCTTCTAAGTTCCAAGGGGGCTATTTCTACTACCACTTTCAGTGCCTGTGTTTTTTGCTGCTCGTGTTATTGTTCATAGGGCTTGGTTTTGAACTTTGTCTAACTTTTCTTTATTTGTTCACGCTGCCCCTCCATACATTATTGCTCCATAGTCTAGTTTCCCTAACATAAATGCCTTGTAGGCCATGAGTAGGCATTTCTGGTGTACTCCCCATCCTCTTCCTTTTATGTATTTTGACATGTTTAGTCTTGATGTCATTGACTGTTTTGGTTCATCTATATGTGCCTTCCACTACGGGTTTTGATCTAATGTTAATCCCAAAAATTTGGTTCTGCTTACTATTTCTATTGGTTCCCCTTCTATCGTTAATCTGACCTGCATTTTCGATCTCTGTGCTCTAATTATTGTTTTTCCTGCGTTTATTCTTAATCTCCATTTTCCACCCATCTTGTTATTCTATGTTTCTTTGCATTACAATTTGGGCTCTCCTCGTGTTTCCGTCTGTTACCCACAGGGCTGAGTTGTCAGCGAATTGTGAAAGACTGACTGACTCTGTATCTATTTCTTGCTCCAAGTTGTTTATCAAAATTGTAAAAAGCGTAGGTGACAGTACCGCTCTCTGTGGTGTTTGGTTTTCTTACATACACATTTCTGATAGTTCGTTATTTACCCTAACTTGGAATTTTCAATCAGTTAGAAATGCTTCTAGGTAGTCTGTTATTGGTCCATTATTCCCATCTTCTTTGTTTTATAGATTATCGCCTCCCTCCAGCTGACGTCATACACTTTGGTGAGATCTAGGAAAACAGCCAGTGTTATTTCTTTATTTATGAATCCTTTTTTGACGGAAACTTTTCAAAACGGAAAACGTAGTGGGTGGACAATGGGTGGACACCGAGAATTTCAGAATTATTAATCTATATATACCTAAAGGACAATCAAAAGAGGGAGACATTACTGAAATTAATAAGATTATGACCAAAAAAACAATTCTACTGGGAGACTTAAACTGTCACAACCCACTATGGGGAGGTAACACCAAGGATAGGGGAGGAAAATTAATAGGGGAATTCATCAGAGAAAAAGACCTTACTAAACACGGGAACAATCACAAGACTATGAAGCAGGACAGAAAGAGATACAGCAATAGACCTGACAATAACAACCCAGGAAATAGGAAGGGCAGAGTGGTACACAATTAAAGACACAACATCGGACCACCTGCCAATAATAACTAAACTATTAACCAATTAAGGATACAATAACAGTAGACGGAAAAAGAATTACTAAAAACACATATAAGAAGACAAACTGGGTAAAGTATAAAGAAATAATATCACAAGAAGGAGAACTAAAACAATGGGAATAGCTCAACATAGGAGAATTAAACAAGATAATAACAGAAACGATGATAAAAGCAGCGGACAAGAGCACAGTAGAAAGGGATAGGGAGCAAACAGGAATAAAGGAAATAAAACAAAGAAGAGCAGCACCGTGGTGGAATGAAAAATGTAATCACGCGGTAAGAATGACGAAACAACATTAGAATGTAGAAAAAAACCCATGGAGGAAAATAGGGAAAAGTTTTTAAAAATCAGGAACAAGGCAAACAAGATCATCCAATCAGAGAAACAAAAATATCTTAAAGAAGTGTGTAGCACAGTAAACCCCCAAACATCAACAACAGAAATCTGGAAAAACTAAAAACTAGGAGATGATCCATAGAAAACTTTTCCCCTTGCTCTAGCAATGTCCCTGGACTATTTCAAGGTGTTTGTTTTTTAATTCAAGCATGGATTTTTTTTATAGTGAATTTTATCAATCAACATATCTTTCAATCTCGTTTGACAGAGATCAGCTCATCTAGCAGAGAAAGCAGTCAAATTATGATGACAAAAAAAATGATGACAAAGAAATAAAAATGACAGTTTGTCATGAGTACACAATTCCAGACACACACTCTTTTCATCATCTGTGATGTCCTTCAATACATTCTTTTCATACATTCGTTGAAGATCATTAAAATTAGTTTCCTTAAATATTAATTTTAAAATATCAATCAACCCCCATGTGAAAGGGGACAAACGATCAATATATAAACAAAATGATTGTGTGGATTGCACCCTTGTATCTGCTCTAAATCTGAGTGATTACCATTAAGTAAATCAATTTTTGCTGTCATTTTAGCAAAATGAAAATTCAAATAGTGCGTGCTAGTTTTGAACTAACTGATTTGTTCTGATCGATGCTAAAACTGTTTTAAAGCTAGGATTTGTCAAGGTAAAAACAGTGTTTGTTTATCATAATCATAAGCATGAAGTTGGCCATTCATTTGGCCTAAGACATGCATGTACATGAGTGACAATTTGTTATCTTCAGTTGTGACATTTAACTGGCTATAGAACTTCTTTAGAGCATTGATGTACGAGAGTTGGACATCTCGGTCTTTCTCTGCTGCTGCTTTAGATAGAATCACCTTCGCTTCAGCTTTTGCGCTTTGTACGACTTCAGCAGCTACAGAAAAGCAGAAACACTATCTACATTTTTATATCAACATTTAAATGCAAGCTATTTTTCAAAATTTTAAGAAATCCACTTTACAACTGAGGCTTATTGTTATTTATCTGTAAATGTCTTGCTCTGCTCTGTCATATGAAAACTTTTCCAGTCAGAGTAACAAAGCAGTTTCCACTGTGCATTATGATACAATGGTAAATAGATCAGGAATCAGTAAAATATAAATACTGAAAGATGAAACTTTCAGGAATTTCATACTTTTCTAAAAGGCTATGTTTATTTATATGTAAATTTTAAAAATAAGCAATTTGATGAATATACAAAAAATCCAAAAGAGCAATTCTCGGTAAATAAGGGTTACCAGCAGAAAACCAGGAATATATGATGAAAACCGTTGTGCTTCTTGTATTTGTTGTGAGTTAAAACTGTAGAGATGGCCAATTTGTGCATATTTCAAAATGCAGATGTACTATTTTACTGGAAGTAATTTAACAATCGAAACCCTCTCACAAGTTTATGATTCACACATCACACTGCAGTGTTAAAATTATGCTCAAAAGGCTTAAAGTCTTGCATATTCTAGCAAATAAATGTTTTGTGGCGCTTGTGTCAGAATTTTGTCAGAAAGCAATGTATTCAGTGGCTCTTCAGTCTACGATTCAAAGTATAAATTTAATGAACTTACCTGAATTGTTGATTTGCTGGACCTTTAAGTCTGTTATTTTCTCTTCAACTGCTTTCTCTTGAATGAATGATTCTCTCTCAGTTTCAATCTGAAAACATTGTAAATCATGTGGCATTTGGCGGAGAGGTCATTACATCAAAATACAATCAACAGTGATAATACCTTAACTACTTCACCGCTAGTAGCTGCAGTAGAAGAACGTCATTTGAAGGGCTATCGCAGGTGCTAAAAGACGTACCAAAACGTTCCCCAGTTCCAAACAGGTCACAGGGTCAGTCTACTGCTCGCTCTCATGCATATTTAACTCCGCCCACTCAGCTCCAACCGACCGATGGACCAATAGACAGCCGTCCTCCTCTTTGTCAGGAGCAATCCACGGCATCGGCTATTACTGAATGTTACATGAAAATTACATGTATACATCTGACTTGGAATCTAATCGCTATCTCTTGATTCATCCCCCGATTCACGGCATGTGGCACCTATCAAAAGATTCGACATATTGATGTGAACCAAGCTCGCCAGTGGTCAGAACATCAGAGCCCTTTAGTGTCTCTAGCTTTGTTTTACCCCGTCTAATCTTTCTAATATCTATGCTAAGATCCTCAACCTGGCGATACCTAAAGATGGGAAGAGAGAGAGAGAGAGAAAGAGAGAGAAATAAAGAGGGACTAAGAATAAGCTGAGTAAGAGAAATAGTGAATGGAAGAGTGAATAAATAAATTGGTGTGTGAGCCGTCAAGCGAATGACGAGACTGGGTCTGTTGTTTGTCCTAGGTCTCTGCTCTGTTTCTGTGTGATTTTAGGAGCAGTACGCTTGCGACTTTTGGATCTGAAAAATACGTAAATAATAAATAAAAATCTGCAGCAATGCCAGCACTGGCAAGGTTCTTTGGTAAATGTGTTCTCACTTCTATTTCAACCCTCAGCACCATTTTCTCCACAAACATTTACGCCTTTTCTCTGGTCTATCACAAATTCACAGGAGGTATCCTGTCTGTCTCGTTGATCCCTCATCTACTTTTTCGTTTTTCCCTTTTCCCGGCAATCCCCCCTCACTCTCTCTCTCTCTCTCTCACACACACACACACACACACACACAGCCACCGGGGGGGTTCCTGTGTTTCAACTCCAAAGAGATGTTCCGACCAGAGAATCTATTTGCACCACTTCATGGTATTCTTTGTTAGATTCCACTGGCTGATGACTGGAGGCTGTGTAGGTTGCGTCACATTACAATAAGATCTGTCCAGCAGTCAGGCAGAGGGCAGATAACAGAAATGGAAAGCCAGTGGGAGGGGGAGGGGGGAGCCTGTTTGTCTCACTCTCAGTCTCATTCACAGTTGGTCGGCGCACACTGGGTGTGGCTGAGTGACCATTGTGAGGCGCGATGAGGTAGCAGCGGGAGAGACTGATCAGTATTGCGGGTCTTAGCACAGGGCTGCAAACAATGCAAACATTGGCTAGCAGTGAAGTGGTTAACAAGGTGCATGATTTTAGTTTTTATGTTTTGTGGGTAAGATACTTTACATTTCAATCTATTTGCACGAGGAACTGTACTTTTCCTAAACCAAATCCACACCTCAAGTCATGACAGTTATGGAAAAATCCTATACTTGTGTTTCTCCCCTTGCAGTGGGGATAAGATAAAATTATTGTAGATTACTACATTTTTTTATTTGTTTGGCTACATGCATATATGTTATGCTGTAATGAAAAATTTCTTTTAATTTATAAACATTTGTTTCAAATATTAGTATGAACCTTGTTAAATCATCCAAATAGATGCAGTCGAAAATGTTTTTTTCTGTTCTTCCAGAGAGGATTAATTTCTAGTGCAACAGTATTTATTCTACAGCTCTGGGTTTGAGTTTTGTCTGATCTGCATACATATCACTGAACTGGTATAGCACTAATAGTGCTGGATGGGTCCCAAAGACAAACAGATCAACACAAGACAGATTTAAACAAGTCAACTTTGGGGCTTTACACATTGCTCATATTATGCTTTATTCTACTATTTAGTTGTCCCTAATCCCATTTGGATACTAACTCACTATTCACTACAACTAACAGTGTGTGAGTTTCACTGACTTTCATGATAAAGACTAATTGACATAGATTATTTAACTACCTATAGAACTTCTTCAGAGCATTTATGTATGAGAGCTGGACATCTGGGACAGTGACATAGATATTAATCTCTACCGACCTCTAATATGACTTGCTGCATGAGTCTGTTCATGATTTCATCTGGAATCCATAATCCTCCCAGCTGAAAGTATCTGATTTCTACATGATGTCCAAGATAGCATCTGCCGAGAAGGTTGCAATATGGGAGACGACAGTTCACCGTTGATGAGCAATCATAGGGACAGCAGGGATCACAGCAATCTCCTGTGGATGACAATGTCACATGGCTTCATTTAAATGAAGATTTTACTGGCCACTGTCCATCAGCAGCTCATCACTAAATCAAAACTTTCTTGGAACACTGTTGTGACTTTATATATTGCTTTTGAGGCTGATCTTTTCTGCGGGTCAAATGGGAGCAGCTATGCCAAATCAAGCAGCTCTCTCAAGGAGCAATGTCACAATAGCTCATCCTGTGCACTTTGAAGAAGAAGACAGTTTTCATTTTAATATTAACCTATCTATTTGTCTTAATTGGGAATGTAAAAGTATCAAGTGTCCCAAGTTTCTCATCCCTGCAGTTATCAGGTATGTCCAAATGGCTTTCCTTGAACTCTGGATCAGCAGCTGTATTGACCCCACAGAACAAAAAGCAACATGCACAAGATCAAATGCTCACAAAATTGCCTAAAAGATAGAAACAAAAATTGCAAGATATTATATACTCTTCTTTTGCCTTCACCACAACACAACAAGTTTTACAAAATAATAACATATGTCATTAAGACGACATACTTTTTGTACAATTTCTGATTAAATTATCTGACTGTTTGTATTCAGAAAAGATATATGACATAATAAGTTGTAAGTTTGTGGGGAAAAAAAAGGAAGATTTATAGAAGAAAACAAATAATGAAGGCTCCTCTGTCAATGGCTAGTTTCAAGTATTATGTTTAGAAAAGGGGTGGAGCTAAGGGAGGGATTTGATGAAGCACATAGTCAGTCAAGAGTCTGATGGAGGTCTACATTGTGTCACTCTGAAGCCTAGGTTGAGTCATTGGTCAGTCAGGGACAAAGTACTAGTGCCGATTGTCCAGATTGACAGGTCAGCAGCGCATAGTGCAGCGTTTCAGCTTATCCATGGCTGTTCACAGTCCCAGAGTTAAGGTAATCTCACAGTCTACAGGCATAAGATCAAATAGTGTCTAAAAATTCAAACCTGTCCATAAATACACACAGTTCATCACAAACCATAATAATTATACAATATAAATAAGAGCAAAAGGCTCAATAAATGTTGCAAAGCTTTCGCCTCTGGAACAATCAGCCTCCAAATAAAATTCATGTATGTATGATGTGAAATTGAAGTGGTATGGGCGTTGCATATGACCATCTGGACTGGCCAAGAGTATACTACAGGGGACAGTACAAGGCAGAACCGGAGAAAAAGAGGCAGACAAAGGAGACAATGGGAATGCAACATCAACAACTGGACTGGCCTTGACTGGAACATCATACGGCGGAAAGCTAAGAACTGAGAAGGATGGAGGAAGTACAATCTACAGTGGTGCTCCCAAAGGTCAGCCAGACTACAGGATAGATGAAGTTGAATGATGTGAAAAGTCCATCTAAAGTACCAAACTGACTATGAAGTTTGCACTTGGCCCTCATCTGCATATTTCCACATCCTGCGAGTGGACTTATGTATCTAGCTGATCGACAAATTTCTCCTGGTGTATGATAGTGCTGTGCATATAGAAACCACATAATCCCAATCTGACATTATCATTTGAATTTCACGCCTGTGAACTCCAATATTATCTCTCTTAAAAATAAATTTAGCAATACTACATAAAACAATATGTGATATAGTGAAATCAGCACTTGTCAAACTGAGTCGACTGGAGAAATTATGATTTTATCAACAGTAAGTGAATTTTTAAATCAATTCCTTTTTTTTTTCGCACAAGCCCTTCTATGTCAACCAAAAACTTATTTCATAGCTGAATTTGCTCTAACAGATAGATCAAAAGCCCAAAATTAACATTTCATGATTCGTCAAATGAGGATTAATAAGGATTAACAAAGCTGATTGACAACTTTCTCATTATATTTGACTGCAACAGTGGGTCATCCCATTGTCTTTTGCCTAATATCTTCTCTTTTATCCAAAGTAGAACGAAGATTTTTTCCCAAACACAAAGGAAAATAAATAAATTTTAACAAGACAACAATACTGTATATGCCAAAAAAATTGATCACCATCTGATTTTACGGTGTCATGCAAAAATGATGCTAACAGTTCCATAATCATATATTTCATGTTATATCTATAGCAGTGTTTTTGGCAAAGGAAACCAAAGCATGATGAACCCACACTGAAATATTCAATCTGAGATGTTTTGATAGCAAATACATTGGTTACCTGATAAAGTATAAGTTAATTCCTTGAGCAATGAAGCTTCCACCAATGACCGGTTCAGTCTAAATTCATCTAGGGAGAAACGAACAACTGTGTTTTTCACGGTAGTTTCAATCAAGCTTTGGACGACTCCATCGTATTCAAAGTGATATTTTCTAAACAGTTGTTTCAGCTCATGTCGTCTGAAAATAAAGATATAAGAAAATGAATGGATAACAATTTTTTGCCCTAGAGATGATAACTGGAATGTATAATTTGGGTATCTTCACAAGGAGAAATGGGTGCATGTGGTAATAAAACATCTATAATCAGCCCTTCTAGCCATACAATTCTGAAATATAGAATTGTATAACAATGCAACATTCCTGGAGGGCCAAGAACAATCATGAGAATATCACTTGTGTTTGTGAGCACTCAAATCCATGAAGCAGACAATGATTGTTTGGAGATTTCAACATATTTTAAAAGTGGCTTTGAAGGCCTATTGATGGTGATAGCGTTCTCTTTCAACTTCCTTTCTCATTAAGGGGAGCTCACATGAAACAGAATCTTATTTAACAGGATCTTGCTTAGACCAGGATTATTTTGAAGTCACAAGTTTTGTTTTAGGCAATTCTGTGCAATAACAAAACTAAAAGAAAAATGTTTAATTTATAATTTTCCTTGCATTCTGCAGATGTTCATAATAAGCTGAAAAGGTGAAATGGGGTTAGAAGGCATTTGACTAGGGTAGTTAATGCAATGCCATTGTATGAATGGGTCTGTTCATAAAAGATGGAAGAAGAAATTGATAGCCATATTGAGGTTAGTAGCAGTTCCTCTATTGTCAGATTTATACAATAACAAAGCTGGAGCATGCAGGATGGACATGACAGCTAGATGAAAAGTGAAAATGGCATAACCTAATAACTCTTATGACAATCAATGGACAAATAATGAGTTTCCAGAGCATCCCCTCACCCTCTGCTGCCCTAGACTTTCCACAGGGAAGAGAATGTATTTTGCAATTAGTGGCAACAAAGGACTCTCCAACACAAACAGTCAACAGTTACAGTTCCTAACATTATCACCACTATGAGAGTTTTTGTAAAGCTGGTGAATTTCCCTCAGAAATTAGATGGCAAATATGGTGCCATGTGATGTAACCATGTGATGCTAATTTACATTGTACAGTGGCTGCACACGGAAGGACAAGAGAGTGAAAAATGCAACACAAGGCTTGATGAGGAAAGGGAGGCAGCAAATGAAGAAAGATATTCAGAGGGTTTGGCACATTATAAGCCTCCTTCACAACAAAAGTTGTCAAATTTTTTGTTTGATTGTATCGAACTACAGCAGACCTTCAGCATGACAAAGTACTGAGTCAAATCTAAATGACAGCAATATATATTTATATGATCATGCAGATATCTTCTATGTTTCAAAGAGTATCTTTCACCTGATTTTGACTAATATCCAATCTATGAATTTTTACTTTTCCTTATCATCTTGAGAAAAATGAGGTACTGCAAAATCTAGTCTGAAAACAGAGCATTTAGTCCCAGCCATAATAACAATTCATAGCTGTAAACTTACTTTAAGAAATACTGCAACATAATATCCAGCTTGATGCTCAAACCATCTTTGTTCATGACTGCCAATTTCTTTGCCACAAAGTGAGCTGTGGCTTTGAGGCGGACTAACTCATGTTGTGGAGCCATCAAGTAGCAGCCACTATCATAGACAACACTGTAGTCTATTTTATTGGTCACTTTGTTTTTGATGAAGGCGAACTGTAAAAAAACAACAACAAACAAACAAGAAAGGAAATGATGAAAAAGATTCATTTCTAATTTATACAGAAAGAAAAATATGATACTCAGCATAAATCTATCTCATTTTAGAAAATGATACTTGGTATGAATATAAAGCAAATGCAACATCATGTCATTAGGGGTCCTCTGGTGTATATGTAGTTTTTATGGCACAAATAAAACTGATTTATAGATGACCTCAATACTTACCTCATGGTACTCAACATACACAAAACTGGCTGGGAAAAGTGACACAAATAGCAGAAGACCCAGGAATATGGTAACTGCGAACACAATTAGAACTTTCTTTGTGGTTGAAGACTCTCTCCATCCTTTGATTTTTAAGAGATCTTGAAGAAGTGACTTGCATTCATCATATTTGCTGGCGAATAAAAGAGATATATCCCAGGTCATTTATGGAAATACTTCAGTATTTTATACTGTAATGTTCTAAAATAAAAAATATTCTTAAGCAACAAATGAAGATTGTGCCACATGAGAAAAAAAAAAATGTTATCCCCCTACATAACACTAAAACAAACAGTGAAACAAAATTACTGACTCCCTCTGTCCCATATTCAGGTTATATTTTGCTGTCTATTGATTACAAAATGTAATTTCAGTTAAGACTTTTAGAAAAGGAAATTCCAGTGCAAAAGTGAAAATCATCTTTTTCTAATTTAGTTAAATCCTGTGAACATCTAACCTTTCAAATTCTTGCTCCCCTTGCTCTATCCTATTCTCATCAGGCAGATCCACTGAGGAAAAAATGGTGGTCATAAGTATACTCATTAAGGCAGAACATATTGTTGAAATTATGAGGCATAGATTCATCTGAATATATATATGAGAGGTTTACCATAATACACCAACTAGTACTGCTCAGTATATACTAAAACTGGAATGACACAAAATACATCATGTTATGAAACCTAGAACCAGCTAGAATAGTCACCATGCCTCACACATGTTCAAGTACAGAAAATGTGGACACAGGATGACAGAAATATCTATCTAAATTATAGCATTACAACATTTCCGGTTCCTGTGATGCCAGCTTCTTCATGATGTGTGCACATACTATCTCTGTCAAATATAGCAAAATGAAATACAGTGGTTTCCACCTAAGAGCCTGGTCATCAGGAGACAAAAACAAGCGGGCTCTTAGGCGGACGGATTCTTAGGTGAATTGAAAAGTTACACAACCCGTCTGACCATAGATTGTCTTCACTACTATGGTTAATTGATCGTTACCGTTAGTTAAAGATTTATCTATGCGAATAAGTACAGCCTTCGTCCCTGTGTGTAATGTTCCTAATCTTTTTTAGCATATAATTACACCAATACTGCCCAGCGTTTCAACGCCGTGTGAGTTTTCACATAACGGTATCATTGTTGAAAACATGATATTGCTATGCTACCCCGTGGATAATCGCACCAGTGACCCAAGTGTTTACAGACCGACCGAAGTAGCAGAACAGCTGACCAGTTAGGAGGCTAAACTTACTCTTCCTTATCCACAAAGCCAATCACAGGTGCTATGCCACGTATTGTCAAACAAAGAAATGGTTAGTATTAGTCAACAACACGGCTTGATTATGCAGTCATACATCAACCATCACTTCTATTCCTTTGTCTACCTGTTCTCTCCACCCCTGTCCCCATTTTACTGCACATCTAGCACTGTGCCTTTCTCTCACGTGGACAATATGATGTGGAATTATACCAAAAGTACTCAAGTATCTTGGCCCGACACAGGGCTCTTAGGCGGATATTTTGTTTGGGAGAGCCCGGAGCGGGTTCTTAGAGGGCAAATTATAGAGCAAAAATTCCGTTTCGCAGCAGAGGTGAGTTCTTAGGCGGACCGGGCTCTTAGGCGGAGGGTTCTTAGCCGGAGACCACTGTATTTCAAAGATAAGTGTTGAAATGAAACCAAAACACAAAGTAAAATGAAACTCAGGTAGAAGGAAACAGACCAAAAAATATATAAAAATATCATAATCAACTGAACATGTCCTGGAGCCATTTCTATATCCAAGAAGAAAGCTACTCCTATGGTTTTGAAAGATTTATTGGTAAGGTATGCAACTGTATATAGCATACCTTGATGGTTGTTCAAGATTAGAACAAGTTCGCAATATATGTGCATAAAAAATCACATGACAACTCCGTGAACACCTATTCAGAACCTTTTGATAAATTGGACATTAGGATCTCTTACATACTTCAGCAGGTGTCCTATTTTGCTATGATGGAAGGAAATTATCAGTCAATTAAAAATCAGAACTGAACATCATGGAAGAAAAAAAGAATGAAAAAAAACTACAAGAAGAATGCAAAGTGCTGAAAAATCATTCTGATTTACAATCTTGCAAAGAAATTTGCAGTCCATAATACAGAAAGGTTGAAAGTGAAGTTGAAATGAATCTAACAGTATGTGGGTAGGGTAGAAGCAGGATTTAGAAACTGACTCAAATTTTGCATGTTATGATATAAAAAACAGGAATTTCATTTTTGAACAGAGAACATAAATATATCCTAGGAAAGAAAACAGAGACAACTATTCTACTTTATTCTGAAAAGAAAAAGAACAGGGTAGTGGGAGGCATAAAAAACTGAAACTTTCAATGTTAGAAATATTAAAGAATGGATAGCTTGAACAGTTCAACATCTTGAGTAAGCAAGCTCAAGATCAATGGCAGAAAAAGATGCCTGAAATGTTTCAGGCAGCTAACACTTGACCACCTGGTCTCCTCTATATTCTCCAATTTTCCAATCTTTCACTCTACAACTTATCTCTTTAAGAATCATTTGAACACTTAAAGAATGTGGCAAAAGGTATATTCCTACTCTGGCAATGGTTGTTCTTTGGAAATCTGGCATTTCAAATTTGAGAATCCTGTAAGCTCTTCATGAACTTTCAAGGCAAGTTTATTTTAATATTATGAATGTTTTCTTGTGTCAGATACAAAAAAAAAAGGAAAAAAAAAGTTGCCCAATAGCCAGATTTGTAACTTACAGTTTGCAGTTCCAGGTGTGGCCACTGGATCAGCTTGTTCATCAAATACCAATTTCACCTCAACAGTATCGATATGATCATCATTTCTGGCACCATTGTCCATAAAAATCTAAAACAAACCATGTCTTAGATTTACATGTGTATAAAATGTGTTGATGATGTACTGCAAAAAAATGACAGTGTCGTTACCTTGCAAAAAATGATCCAGTCAATAAGACTTAGTACAAAGCAATTAGCTTTCACACGAGAAATCAGAACTGAATTGAACATTGCGCATAGTGAATCACTAGGACTTTTCAGGGAATGAAATGAAACAAACGTCCCCCTTCATTAAAATAATATGACAGTGATTGTAAATTATTTCATTAACATTACTTCAATCAATAAAAAAAGCAGGCTATATCAATCAAATGTAATCAGCCTTTGACTTGCTATTATCAAATTGTGGAAATCATCATCTGTTGCCCTCCCAAAAGAATTCTGAAATAATAAAAAAAAATGTACTCCCCAGTATATTTTACACACTGGTGTACACAATTTACAATTTTATATTGTAAAGGGAGGAGGGGAGTGCACCTCCTGAAAAATGGGTTATTGATTTTGGGTTTTCATTTTCTCTTAAAAGTTCTCCTTTTTCTGACCATAAAAATAGTATCAAAAAGTGGATATGTCCATGCCAGTGTGTTTAACTATCATTCAATAGATGGCTGACCCACTGTCAACCTGGATTTGGGTCATCCAGTTGCTGTATATGCAGTGGTAGATCATCAACAGATACAGGCAGGAGTTGCGTACAACATTTGAAGCCATAAACCTTCTCTTGCGATGTCTTGAGCCTCAATGCCAGTGATCGACAATGAATGGTCATTATGAGATGAAATAGACACATAGTTATGCAGAATATCAGTATAATTTTTCACCGGGTGCCGAACCTGATTTCTGTTGTTGCTATTTTGTCAGCACAAATTGTATTTGGTACACCTATCACATTCATCAATCTGCATTCCAGCTTTTAAGCTTTTAAGGAGAAGGCGCGCATCCTGAAGAGGATTTTTTTTAATTATAAAAGACAGACTATTTCAACCTTTTCCATTGAATTTGGCACGTTCAAATTAGAGCAAAACAGTGAACAAAAATTGACTTTCTCAAATGGTAGCCATGACAATGTCACCGTCTTGGATTCTGGCATCTCTAAAATTGCTAAATTTAAAATTGATCTCCTCCAACAAATTTCAGTGGAACTTAATGAAACTTTGTGAACATCTTGTTTGATATAATATCTAAAAAACTACATATTTTCAGCTCTTCCTATAGAAACAAAAAGTTTCTAGAAATTTTTGAAATGCCATGTAATGAAATTTCAAATTTCTCTGTTTATTTCACACTAAAAACCCATTTTTCTCTAAAAGTTAAAAACAGAATGGAATGTGCATAAGTACGTTTTTCGGTCTT